>JACXGJ010000330.1:61497-138287 GCA_016801105.1 Esox niger
AACACACAAAGACAAAGGGAGCAGAGGGAACATATATACTGAGGGGAATGACTTAATGATGAGCAGGTGCGCTAGACGGGACAACAGGTGCAATGAGTATATGAGCAGGGCGATGGTGTCAGAAGGCCGGTGACGTCGAACGCCGAAGCCCGCCTCCTGCAGGGGGAGGATGGGTAGTAGATGGCGTAGTCGTCACATATGAATAGAAAAACCAGAGAAACTGATAATTATACAGTAGTCTCTTAATTGTTTCCAGAGCTATATATGGAGTAATAAATGCACTAGAGGATGCCCACCCTGAGGCAGCTGCTATTGTTGTTGACTCTTGACCATGTTACGCACAAATACTGAATGCCCCTCCCCCGCCTGGCATTTGGGAAAGCAGACCACACCTCAATTTTGCTCCATCCTACAGACAACTTCTATAACAGAAAAAAAATATTCAGAGAGTTCCACACTAAAATGTGGAAATCATTACTGCCCTACAGGACTGGCTTGAAATTATGGATTGATAGATGTTCTGTGATAAAGCCAAAGGGAGCATCGATGAATACACAGGTTCTCTCAGCATTTATCTCCAAATACATCGACGATGTTGTCCAGAGGGTCCCCGTCAGGACTTTCCCCAACCAAAACCCCTGGGTAAATGGTAATGTTCGGGCTAAGCTCAGAGCACAATCCTCTGCCTATAGCTCTGGGGACATGGAGGACTTGAGGAGATCCAGATATGACCTTCGGAAGGCTATCAGGGATGGAAAAAGGGAATACTGGGATAGGTTGTCTAACTACTAAAGTTCTGACACCAGACGCATTTGGGGAGGACGGCGACACATCACAACAGACAAAGGGATGAATAGCAATGATGCTCATCCCTCCGCCTCACTCCCTCACAAGCTCAACATCTTTTATGCACAGTTTGAAGCAACCACAAAGGCAACCACAATTCCGTCAGGGATGCTTGCTGAGGACCAGGATGACTACACTCTGTCCCAAACCACTGCTGACGTGAGGAGAGTTTTAAAAAAGTCTCCAAGGCCAGAGGCATTACAGGCCTTGTCCTCGTGATGTGCGCTGGCCAACTAGTGGAGATTTTCACTTCCATATTCAACCTTACCCTGTCTGTAGTCCCCTCCTGCTTCAAACACAACACCATTATCCATGTACCAAAGAAACCTTCCATCACCTGTCTGAACATCTACCGCCTTGTAGCAATGACCTCCACCATCATGAAGGGATTTGAGCAGCTGGTCAAGACTCACTCAACCCAATCTGCTCCACCCTTCCTAACACCTTGGACCCATTCAATTTGCATACCGCCTCAACAGATCCACGGATGATGCCATTCCACTGACAACACACTCTCCGATCTGGAAAAAGGCAACACATGTGAGGATGCTGTTCGTGGACTACAGCTCTGCATTCAACACTATTGTGCCCGCCAAGCTTGTTTCTAAGCTGACGAACCTGGGACTTAACTCCTCCCTTTGCAGTTAGATCCTGCACTTCCTGACGGGCCGACCCCATGTAGTGAGAATGGGCAACCTCATCACCTCCCCACTGACCCTGACCACTGGGCTGCGTACTCGGTTCCCTCCTGTACTCCTTGTTCACACACAACTGCGTAGACACACACAGCTCCAACATCATCTTCAAATTTGCGGACGACCCTATCATCCTGAGTCTCATCTCCAAAAACAATGAGACTGCTAACAGAGAACAGGTAAGGAACCTGGCTACACTGTGCCAAGACAACAGCCTATCTCTCAACATCTGAAAGACTATAGAGATGATCGTGGACTTCAGTAAGCAGCAACGGGGTGGGGTCATGCCCCCATACACTTCGTTGGAACTGAAGTGAAGAGTCTACGAATTCAAGTTCTTCAAATATGACCTCACTTGGTCCAGACAAGCGACCTCGGTAGTGAAAACTGGCCAAAAACAACGATACTATGCTTGAGGAGTCTCAAGAAATTCGGCATGGCTGCAATAACTCTCACCAACTTCTACAGGTGCACCATTGAAAGCATCCTCTCAGGCTGCATTACTGCCTGATACTCTGCATACCGCAAGTGCCTCCAGAGTGTGGTAAAGTCTGCGGCGCACATCATTGGCTGCCATCCACCCTCTGTGCAAGGTATCTACCATACACAATGCCTGAGGAAAGCATGGAACATCATCAAAGATCACAGCTACCCAGGCAATGGTCTGTTCACACTGCTGCCGTATGTTATATGCTATCAGAGCATCGGAGCATGCACTTCCAGACTCAATATTTTTTTTCCCCCTGAGGCCATAAGGCTCCTCAATCAGTAACACTGATCCATGATCATAATGATCACACAAAAATTCCAGATGCTCTGATGCCCTTTCAGATACTTAAATTGACGTTAGAATATTTAAAATCAATGCTAGTTTACATTATCTTATTCAATGTATATTACTGCCATACTGCCATACTTGCCTACAATATGCAGTACTACTTACCAATATTGCTAATCTACAGAACTCTTTTTAAATTGCTGTAATGTACAGTGTTATGTATATGATCGCATTATCCTCTTGATATATTTTAATCTGGGTGTAAATGTTCTTCTTAATTCTCCATCTGTAGTTAGTGTGCTATGCCATCATTCATAAGCTTACTGCACTCACATGTATCTAATATTTCAATTACTCTATCAATTGCTGCTAGGTTACGCTGTTATGTATATTACTGCCATATTTGCCATATCTAAATGTTCACTAACACTACCCAAATTGATGCTCTATCAAAACACTACCCAGATTGCTGCTAGTTTACAGTAATCTTTTTAAAATTGCTGTTAGTGTACAGTGTTATGTATGTTGTTGCTTTATTTTATTATTATGTTCTGTCTAGCTATATTTTTGCTTATACTCTCCCTTAACTCTAACTACATAGTTTGGCATGTCAAAACAATTTCATTGTACAGGATGATGCTGTATTGTTTGGTGCATTTGATAAATAAACCTTGAAACTAGTAAAGATTAGATTGAGTGCATTGTCTGCTTTGTGGAATGAGTGAGGTCTAAAGTGGAGTGGAAAAAATATATTGAAAAAAAAATATTCAAAGGCAAATGTTGGAGGTTGAAATCACCCAATGATATAAGTGGTGAGCCATCATTTAGGAATGAGCTAATCAGCATATCAAGGTAATTGGAGAAGTCACCAAGAGCAGCTGGTGGACAATAGATGACAACAATAAGCATGAATGGAAAGGTCACATTAACAGCATGGAATTCAGAAGAGGAAATGGGTAGGAGATCAAGAGGAAAGAGAGAGCATCTCCAATTTGAAGAAACAAGTAGCTTCCCGTGGCAACCACAAGCTTTTGACTATGGAAAAACACAAAGTCAGATGAAGAGAGAACAGCCAAAGTAGCAGTATTTTCTTGGGAAATCCATGTTTCTTTAAGGGTCAGGAAGTCAAGAGCCTGGAGGGCAGAATCGGCTAAGAAGAATTTGGCCTTACTGACAGCAGATGGACAGATCGAAACACTGCCGGACAGCAGGTATTCTACATGGGTTATGCAGGCTGGAAAAACAAGATTAGAAAGGTTGTGGCCACGGGATTAGGGTTGTCTGTAGAAATGATTAGGAGACTGGTGGACAGGGATGAGAGATACATTGGACAAAACGTACAGCATTATTTTGTTTTTGTACATGGGACAAGATATTGGTAGGAGAGTATAACCGATTGGGTATCTATAATTTCTCTACATTTTGCTGTGTTATAGAACTCATTTCATACCAATTATTTTTTACATCTGTCCACCTGTTCCCTAATAACATTGAACAAATGGTGTCCATTTATTTAAAACAAAAAAACATTGCGTAAATTTGTATAAAGACTAGCCTTCATTCAGTACTATGCAGATGCGCCTTGGGCAGAAAAGCTGTCTGATCACAGAAAGATTTGACTTTGTCTGTATGCCTTGTTCTCCGTTCATCCATTCTGACTAGTCTCCCAGTCCCTGCAGCTGAGAAGCATCCTCTTTCTATGATGCCACAACATAGGTGACAGGGCTTGGGTGTGGTTGAGAGGAGGAACCAGGCGCAGGCAAAGGGCGGCAGTCAATGCTAATCTTTTATGTAACAAAGAAACACCAAACACGTTGAATAAACTGAAATAAAGTAAGACAAGTAGACAAAACTGGAAGTCACCACTGACATGAACGCAAACTGTGACTGTCCGTCACCTCACCATCACAGTAGGGATGCTAGGTGATGAGCGGAGCCTTATTTTCACAAGTGCATTCATTTGGTGTTTGGTATTCAAGCCTAATAGTTTGATTTTGACTAGAGAATATTTGTAATCATTCTCAGAATCCTTCAGGAGGCATGTGCTATGCCTTTTATTCAGGAGTGGCTTCCATCCCAATACTGTGATATTCATTTTCCATTAAGCCCCAACTCTATTTTCTCCACAAGGCCCCAAAACTAAAATATTTTTTCCCTGAGGTGACCATTATCTGCCTGTCCATGATTACTTTGCACAAAAACCCAAGTTTGAAAGGCCCATTGCGCAAAAAATACATTTATCTGCCCATCTGGCATTTGTTAGAAATGCCAGATGGCTAGTCCGCTGTTGACTGTGACAGAGTGGAATGAAAATAAGATAGCTGACTCATACAGGAAGGGGAGGATCTATGTGTCGCAGTGGTTGAGACCTGTTCTGCTCTACATTCCTTCATTCCTTTTACCTACTAG
The DNA here is from genome assembly GCA_016801105.1 of Esox niger. Taxonomy (NCBI): domain Eukaryota; kingdom Metazoa; phylum Chordata; class Actinopteri; order Esociformes; family Esocidae; genus Esox; species Esox niger. Next base: position 66,226 of record JACXGJ010000330.1, read on the forward strand.
AGTTTAAGAGACTGCTCTGAAGGCAAATTTGGCATAAAAGGATACCTTGATGTAGCTTATACTATAAAAACATCCAGCTGACAATGATAGTCTTTGCTAGGACTTAACTGCTATTTGAACATGCACATTCCTTTTTAATTATACTGAAGCTTTTCAGACATCTAAGGTCAGTGATTCATTGAGGCTTGCTAGCCAATGGTCATCACTTTTTATCCTCTCTCAAAACATATACACACACACACACACACACACAGACACACACACACACACACATTCACACACACTCTTTTTAGCAGTTTATCCCCCAGTTCCAAATCAAACATCTGGGTCAGGTTAAATCTGGTTAAACAGGACTTGCAGGATAAAGTTGGAAGGGTGTATTCGCTGGAACAGTTTACTTTGCGGGAATCCCCATTACACACACACACACACACACACACACACACCCACACATGCATTGTCCAGGAGGCAGTCAGGCCTAGATAGATGTTTATATGCACTTATTATATATCCTACTATCCACACCCTACGAATCATCAACGACATTGAAATTCTTGCTTGTACAGTCCCCTCCAAAAGCAATGGAACGGCAAGTAACATTTTTAGTTTTGTTGGTCACTGAAGACATTTGGGTTTAAGATCAAAAGATGTGTATGAGACACAAGTTCAGAATTTCAGCTTTAATTTCCTGGTATTCACATCTAGGTGTGTAAAACAACTTAGGATATATCACCGTTTGTATTAGACCACAGCATTTTTAGGTAAGCAAAAGTAACGGAACAAATAATCTTAAAGTCAATAACATTGAATATTTGGTGGCAAAACACTTGCTTGCAATAACTGCCTCAAGCCTGCGACCAATCGACATCACCAAACTGTTGCATTTTTCATTTATGATGCTATTCCAGGCTTTTACCGCAGCTTCAATCTGTTCTTGTTTGTTTCTGGTGTTTCTCCATTCAGTCTCCTCTTAAGGAGGTAAAATGTATGCTCTATTGGGTTAAGATCAGGTGATTGACTTGGCAAGTCTAAAACCTTCCACTTTTTTCCCAGATGAAGTCCTTTGTTTTGTTGGCAGCGTGCGTTGGGTCATTGTCCTGCTGCATGATAAACGTCCTCCCAATTAGTTTCAATGCATTTCTCTGTAAATTGGCAGACAAAATGTTTATATAAACTTCTGAATTAATACTGCTGCTACCATCATCGGTTACATCATCAATAAATATTAATGAGCCTGTTCCAGAAGCAGCCATGCACACCCAAGCCATGACATTACATCCACCATGCTTCACAGATGAAATTGTATTCTTCAGATCATAAGCAGTTCCTTTCTTTCTCCACACTTTGGCCTTTCCATCAATTTGGTAGAGATTAATCTTGGTCTCTTCAGTCCATAAGATTCTGTTCCAGGACTTTTGCGGCTCATCTCTGTACTTCTTTGCAGATTTCCATCTGGCATTCAGATTTTTAATGCTGATGAGTGGTTTGCATCTTGTTGTGTGGCCTCTATACTTCTGCTCTCTGAGTCTTTGAACAGTGGATTGTGATACCTTCACCCCTGCACTGTGGAGGTCATTGGTGACGTCACTTACTATGTTTTGGGGGTGTTCTTCACAGCTCTTATGATATTTCATCAACTACTGTTGTTTTCCTTGGCCGACCTGTTCCACGTCTGTTGCTCAGTACTCCAACAGTTTCTGTCTTTTTCAGGACATTCCAAATTGTTGTGCTTGCTATGCCCAATGTTTGTCCAATGGCTCTGGTCGATTTTCCTTCTTTTCTCTGCTTGACAATGGCTTGCTTTTCTCCCATAGACAGATCTCTCGTCTTCATGTTGGTTTATCCTCTTTAACAAGAAATGCAGTCTTTATAAGTTTAAACCAACGATGGAAACTTGTCATGCAGAGCTATTTAATGTTTGAACAATCGACCTAAAAGGCAACACATGGGCAACAAGAAGCATCTGTCAGTCACATGTTTCAATAGCTTTGCTCACTTGAAACATGGGTGAGTTCAAACAAAGGGTGGTACAGTGGGGCAAAAAAGTATTTAGTCAGCCACCAATTGTGCAAGTTCTCCCATTTAAAAAGATGAGAGAGTCCTGTAATTTTCTTCATAGGCACACTTCAACTATGAGAGACAAAATAAGATAATTTTTTCCAGAAAACCACATTGTAGAATTTTTTATGAATTTATTGGTAAATGATGGTGGAAAATAAGTATTTGGTCAATAACAAAAGTTAATCTCAATACTTTGTTATATACCCTTTGTTGGCAATGACAGAGGTCAAACATTTTCTGTAAGTCTTCACAAGGTTTTCACACACTGTTGCTGGTATTTCGGCCCATTCCTCCATGCAGATCTCCTCTAGAGAAGTGATGTTTTGGGGCTGTCGCTGGGCAACACAGACTTTCGGCTCCCTCCAAAGATTTTCTATGCGGTTGAGATCTGGTGACTGGCTAGGCCACTCCAGGACCTTGAAATGCTTCTTACGAAGCCACTCCTTCGTTGCCCAGGCGGTGTGTTTGGGATCATTGTCATGCTGAAAGACACAGCCACGTTTCATCTTCAATGTCCTTGCTGATGGAAGGAGGTTTTCACTCAAAATCCCACTATACATGGCCCCATTCATTCTTTCCTTTACACGGATCAGTCGTCCTGGTCCCTTTGCAGAAAAACAGCCGAAAAGCATGATGTTTCCACCACCATGCTTCACATTAGGTATGGTGTTCTTTGGATGCAACTCAGCATTTGTCTTCCAAACACTACGAGTTGAGTTTTTACCAAAAAGTTCTATTTTGGTTTCATCTGACCATATGACATTCTCCCAATCCTTTTCTGGATCATCCAAATGCTCTCTAGCAAACCTCAGACGGGCCTGGACATGTACTGGCTTAAGCAGGGGGACACGTCTGGCACAGCAGGATTTGAGTCCCTTTCGGCATAGTGTGTTACTGATGGTAGCCTTTGTTACTTTGGTGCCAGCTCTCTGCAGGTCATTTACTAGGTCCCCACGTGTGGTTCTGGGATGTTTGCTCACCATTCTTGTGATCATTTTGACCCCACGGGTTGAGATCTTGCGTGGAGCCCCAGATCGAGGGAGATTATCAGGGAGTATGTCTTCCATTTTCTTATAATTGCTCCCACAGTTGATAGCTGCTTACCTATTGCAGATTCAGTCTTCCCAGCCTGGTGCAGGTCTACAATTTTGTTTCTGGTGTCCTTTGACAGCTCTTTGGTCTTGGCCATAGTGGAGTTTGGAGTGTGATGGTTTGAGGTTGTGGACAGGTGTCTTTTATACTGATAATAAGTTCAAACAGGTGCCATTAAGGTAACAAGTGGAGGACAGAGGAGCCTTTTAAAGAAGAAGTTACAGGCCTGTGAGAGCCAGAAATCTTGCTTGTTTGTAGGTGACCAAATATTTATTTTACCGAGGAATTTTCCAATAAATTCATTAAAAATCCTACAATGTGATTCTCTGGGTTTTTTCCCCCTTATTTTGTCTCTCATAATTGAAGTGTACCTATGATGAAAATTACAGGCCTCTCTCATCTTTTTAAGTGGGAGAACTTGCACAATTGGTGGCTGACTAAATACTTTTTCCCCCCACTGTATGTCCTGAATTATTTAACACATCTATTTGTGAATACCAGGAAATGAAAACTGAAATTCTGAACTCTTGTCTCATACTCATCTTTTGATCTTAAACCCAAATGTCTTCAGTGAACAACAAAAACAAAGGAATTTGCTTTACCATTCCAATTTTTTTTTCAGGGGACTGTATATACTCAACTTGGCCAACTTTTGATTTGTGGTAAATAAAATGGTCAGGGACCTTTTTGTATACATTTCTTTTTAAACATCCTCTTTTGGGCTGGATGTGCCATATTTTTTAATATGTGCATCATTTATAAGAAGAATCCCTATCATATGTCAGTTATAAAATTCCAAGTTCTAAAGTTGCAGGTTTCGATGACATAAGGCACATTTTGGCAAAAAACATGGCAAAGTCCATAATTTCACAGACCCATTTTGGCTCGACAATGCCAATTTTAAAACCAGTGGCCAAAATTCCCAGAATTCATCTTAAGTTGGTATATATTACTATCAAGCGTAAGGAACACCTATTTTTTTCACTGACAAAGAACAAGGAATGTTGACTGATAGCTGGTTAAATGTCAAGTTTATTATTTAGAATAAGGCATGGTTAATTACCAAAAAAATGATTACAAAATAGTTGAAAAGAAAATGGTAAATTATATTCAAATGTTCAACACTGAATATCTGTATATAATTAATGTATAATAATTATCTGAAATAATAATTCAGTATCTATAAGATCTATGTCTAAGTTTCATCATTGTCAGGTTAATTTGACTCTGACAATCAGCCTATTGTGTTTCAGGCCCAGATCCTGTTCAATAGGTTGCAATTACATCCACTGCAAAAAAAAGAGCATTATCAATGAAATCCCTCCTGGATATACAACTAAAGCATATTAATTGTTGAATAGGAATTTGTGATTGTATAAAGACCACATGCACAGTGACCCATGTTGTTATGAGAACACAGAGTCCCTGTGTTGAGCTCTGTGAATTAATTTTGATAGGAGAACTCTTTGGATAGTTACAGAGAGAACAGGACTGCTTTTTCCTGTCTGACTGTCCACCAGATACATTTTACTTTAGCACTGTCTGCTAGTTCCCTCATTTACAATTCACACTGTTTGGAAATCGCATAACACAACATCGCACCCTTTTACAGTTGTGCACCACAGTTCATGTCCCCTGCCCAGCCAGCCCCCCCCCCCCCACACACACACATTTCCCTCCTTCCTTCAGTCTTTCTTCGCCTCTGAATTTGCCTCTTTCTTCTCAAATGGCGTATGGACGAGTTTTTCAGGCTTGTATTCCATGAAGAAGTCATTGCAGGCCACCGTCAGGGCGCCCATTAGGATGATGAACTCGGTGAAGTCCACCTCGCCATCGCTGTTGGCATCCAGGTCGTTCATCACCTTCTCAACCCCTTCACCATCCCTGGCATTCTGGATGAGAGGAGGTTTGAGGAGCGAGGAAATGTAGGGAGAGAGTGAGGGGGGGAAGCACAGTAGAGGGAAGGAGAGGGGGAGAGTGAGAGAGTGAGGGAGAGGAAGACAAGACGGGGTGAGACAAGGGAAAAAGGAGGGAGAAAAAATTTGTGATTAAGAATGTGAACAACATACCCGTAACTATATGTATCTGTGTTTGTGTATTCCTGTTTTCGGAAGCATTTTTCTTCCTGTGACCGTTTGTGCATGTGCATGTCAATGTGTAACTGTACGCGTGTCAGGGTGTGTTTCAGTATCCTTGACATTCGCATTTTTCTATACTGTAAATGGTTGAATCAACTCTAAATCAACAAAGCCTTCAGAAAGTAGCTCAGAATGCCTCCTGTGTCCTTTGATCACCCTTGAGATGATGTCCCTGCAGAATGATTACACTCCTGTGTCTAAGTTAACTGACAAGATTTAGATAGGCACACACCTGTCCATATTAGAGCCCACACCGTCATGAAGTCCAAGGAACATTTTGTACAACTCAGACATTTGGGGAAGTTTGTATAAAAATGCTTTTGCATTGAATGTCCCCAGGAGCCCAGTAGGTTCCATCATTGTAAAATGCAAGAAGTGGGATTCACCAAGATTCTTCCTTGAGCTGGACATCCAGCTAAATTAAGTAGCCAGGCAAGAAGGGTCTTGGTCAAGGAGGTGACCAAAACCCAATGGTCACTCTAACAGAACCTCAGTGGTCTCAGGAAGAAATGGACAAAAGGACAACCAGCTCCGCATCACTCCATCAATCAGGCCAACGTGGTAGTGTCTAGACGGAAGCCACACCTGAGTAAAAGGAATATGACGTTCTGCCGAAGGACTCAGGCATCAATTCCAAAAGTTACGTCTGCTGAAAACAAAGAAACACTCATTACCTGGCTAATACCATCCCTACAGTGAAGCACGGTGGTGGGAGCATCATGCTATGGGGATGTTTGTCAGTGGCAAGGGCTGAGAGACTTGTCAATAAACTTTTCAATAAATTGGCACACATTTACTTTTTTTTGGGGGGGGGGGGCATAATGTGGTTTTGTGTGTGGATTGCAAAATACATTTATGAATATAAATTATAAATAAAGTCTGCAACAAAAAATACATTTTCAAGTGAAGGGTACTGAGTACTTTCTGAAGGCACATTTAATTATAATATTCACATAAAATCGAAGTACCATTTTCTAGTGGTATGTGTTCACTACCCATTATTTCCTCGCACAGCAGGAGTGCCAGTGAGATCAAATGCCCTATCGCCCTCATTTGGAGCACAGACAAATTTTTCTCATTGTTGCCCTCACTTGTGTTTCTGATCATTGTCCCTATTTGTGTTTTCTCTTTCTTGTCGGCCTTTGTTTTTGTTTCTCCAATGTGTAACGTCAGTCCTATGTTGTGATTTACTTTGTTTTGTTTCATCATCTTGTTTCAAGTTATTTTAATGAACATCCTAAATTCTCCTGTGTCCATTCCTGTCTGTCTGCAGCGTTACAACATGTTAGTATATAATTGTATGTCATATCTGTGATTGTGTATGCTTTTCTATAGTATATGTTGTCCACTACAAGCTAGAATTCAGAGTATGTGTAAATGTATTTAATACAAGAAATTCTAATTCTTACGCCAAGATAACTTCCCAACTCCTCTGTAAGAAGCTCTCTCAGCTCTCCCCGGCTCAGAGTATACTTGTCCCCTTCCTTCCCAGAATACTTGTGGAAGGTTTTGATCAGCATCTGCATGGCACTCTCCAGGTTGGAAGAAGGTTCCTTGGACATACTGTGAGGAAAATTCAGAGGGCAGAGATCAGAAGCTGTGACGGGTGCACGCTCCATCCCAGTCGCATGTGCGGTCACATAACAGACATGGGTGTGAAGCCTCCACCATGACAGAGTGAAATATAAACTTCAGACTGTAAGAGATTGGCATACTAGAGAAGGTGCAAAGTGGTGTATACTGCACCTAGTTTTCTATTGGCAGAGATCAAATTACAGACCCCAAATTAGCTATTCCTTCTGGACATACTGTGGCTACTTGGCAGTTTTTTGTAACCTTACTTTGAGAGGGATGAGAAATGAAGTTGTGAGGGATGAGAAATGAGGAGACATCTTTTGCGACTGTCTTACACACATTGTTTCCGGCATCTTGGAGTCTTCTTGAGCTGGTTTCGTTGGAGAGACTGTTGCACACACAGACACAGATAGGTCATTGTCAAAGACAGTGACTCACATAGCTAGTAGATGGGGTGAAAAGCCTTCAACCTGGTTAGAGTCAACACACCAATTATTTCATCACTTTTTTAACATCATTTTTTTCCACCTGTAATATTGTAAGAGGATCTGTTTTTCTTTGTTTTTTTATCTCTCATTTGACTTGAGAGCTGCTTGTTGAGTAATAATGAAGTCACTGTGGTAACTTAACATAGAGTTGGAGTCATGGTTTTCAAAATCATATCGATCATGTAATGGTGACAGGAGTGAAACATATCGCTGTTAAAATGCAGATAAACTACCCTGCAAACACGATCAGTAGCTCAGTCCAGGTAGTTTGGTAACCCGAGTTGCACATGTAAACACACATAGACACACACTCACATATGTCAAGTATTCTATAGTGAAACCTGAGGCCACTACAATTGCAATCTCTCACTATTGCAAAAACCTATCTCTTAACAGACGTTGACATTTACTAATTTAAAATTTGGTGGGGGTACAGAGAAGGAATGACTCATTACAAACTGTACATATTTTATCGGTTCTCTTAATTTGAGTGAGAAATATAGAATGAATCATTAAATTATTTGAAGGTTATTGTTAATAAAATGCTGTAAGCGATTTAAGGTTAGAATTAGATTTTAGAAGGGTTATAGTGAAATTCATACAAACAGGAAAGGGCTCCTTAATCTATTTAATCTCTTTCCTGCTGCAACACTGAATATAAATTTGTCAGCTAGCTGGTTAGCTTCTCTTTTGTAAGGTAAAGTGGTTTACTTTGGCTTGACTGAATGCAATGCTGTTTGGTTTTTTGAACATCAGAAATACAGTTCTATTTGGAACCATGCCTTGTTGTTTTTAAAGTCAAAATATGAAAAATACTTAGTAAGTTCACTCTCACTGGATCATCCATTGAGAGTGAACTTACTAAGTATTTTTCATATTCCTTCCCAAGGCCAGCTTTCAATGGTGGGTGTGCCAGGCTATGTGCTGGATGCAATAGTGTTATGATGAGTGTAGGTCCCAAAAAGTTTGCATTATGAGTTGTATTTAAACCATAGTGCTGTAGCAAGCCCTGCATTACAGGAAATAGCATCAGTCCAATATACATTTTGATTACAGAATCTCCTTTAGCAATATTCACAGAGCAACTGTGGAATAATCATTCTATTTGTTAAAGCAGCATTAATACTGTGTGCAGAAAAATATTATTAACATGATCTGTCACTGTTTTGGTAAAGAAAGAGAATTTATAACAGCAATGAGTAGAAGGCAAAAGAGAATGGTAGAGGAGAGAGATTGCCTCTGACAAGAACATCTATATGGGTCAGCTGACTCATTGACAGACAGAAGACAAATGCTAACCATGGCGACCAAACTGTTGACAGTAATACAATATTAAGCACTTGAAATATAGAGGACAAATGCTTTTCTGGCACATTACTCTGAAAATAAATTGTTTTCACCCTTTTAACAGTTCCCCATGTAAAGTCAAGATGATAAACTACTTCAGTTAAAAGTTTGAAAAAGCTAAATATTTTTCATGAAAGAGAAAAATAATTTTTTAAGCATTAGATCGCAGGTACTGTTATATCCAAGTAAATACATTTTAAGGTCATGAGCTCAACTTATCGCCCCATAAGTCTTATTGCTCTGGATATCAAGGGCTGATACTCCCTGGGCAGATTACTGTAACAAATACTTGTGTTCTTCCAACAAGCATAAATATAAAAACATGGATATTGCTAATCACAGAAAATAGTTATTAGTTATTACAGACATTAAGAGAGACACAACACCGCACCAACGCGTCCATTTTACCTGAGTGCTGATGGAGATACTTCTTTGACGAAGAGGGAAAGAGATGAGCGAGAGATGGAGTGAAGGAGAGATGTATAAGACGAATGAGGTGAGTCAGACAGCGGCTTAAATATCACCGGTTCCCCCTGCCTTCCTCCACCCCTTAACACTAACTCACCCGCCCACCAACACACCTGCTTCTACTTCTCTCCTCTTACCTCTCCCCCATCCTTACTTATTATCTAAGGAGCTCACAGATACAAACATGATGCTTGACCTTAGCCAGCCTGGTGGCACACACCAGATGTAGCATAATAAAAGTTAACATTAATTACATTATGTGTTGCAAGCGCCATGCTCTACCAACACTGTGTGGAACTACTGGAGAGAACATATCTGGCTTATTAATTTACAGTCCTATATTGTACATTATCTTGCTAGAGGAATAGGCCTTATTCATGGTACTACTAGGAGATGTTAGCATGATACTAACTGCTGAGTGTGCTTGTGAGTGGCATGGTTCTGTCAAGATAAGATTTGGCCAAATATACTGGTTTCCTCAAGAAAGAATATTGGATACACTGTTTGACTACACAAAAAAAAGGTACAGAACAATAAAGATTTATTAAAGTTGTTCCCATAATAAAACTATGTTTGGTGCTAGGAAGAACTCTTTACAACTCCCTCATAATTTTTAACTGCCCCCTCAGACACTTTGTCCTGGCGCCGGGCCTGAGAGCATGGGGCAAACAACACCATGGTTGTACGTTTGAGTCTTGCGGTGCGCAGTACGGTGAAATGAATGTATGGACTAACTTTAAGTCATTCTGGATAACAGAATCTGATATGTGGCTTAAATGTAAAATGTTAACATTTCATACGACAAAGGGCTTGTTTACATTATGCTACATTTCCAGATATCGAAGACTCAAGACACAAGATTATTCTGTTGTGTATACTTGCAAACATCTTTAGATTGAACCTGCACCTTCTGAGTTGGTGTGAGCCACATTTTCGATAGAGACCCCTAAGAGGTTTGTAAAGGGATGTAGAATTAGGGGCGGCGAGAGGTCATGACTCCCCCCAATATTACAGAAAGGTCAGTGAGACCCCCGTGGAAAGGAGTAAAAATTACCTTAATCCCAACAATAAACAATATTGTGCATACATATGTGAGGACATTTCTGTCTGATTTGTATCAAGTTTCTGTGGGATGCGCATGCATATACTTTTCTCGCGATTGACGGCCAGAATCCTGGGTGGTACGTCTAACGCTATGGCAATCATTATGCAAACCAAGATACGTTTATCGAGCTCTTTTGCAATGTAAACAAGCCCATAGTGTCCCAGATGTAAATTTTTTATGTTTAGGTTGAAACTTGAGACAGAGTTGCCTCACCATGCAAAAGGAATATCAGAACAGATCAGACCAGACTTGTGTGTGAGCATCACAGGATTTTATTATTGGCACTGTGGTTACATACAAGTAAGCGTAGCTTTGCAAAATAGAGTGCAGCATTGGGAGTGAATGTGTAACATTAGCATAGTGGTTCATTACTTTGAAAGACTACTGGCGAGCATAGCTCTGACTCTGTGCATCTGTGTATTGCGTATTAATCAGACGTAGCATAATTTTGCCAATTCACAGAACTGCTTTTTAACTCCCATCATGACAATTTTTTCTCCATTTGCATATGTAGAGGTAGCTAGGTCGTGTTAAGTGTAATGACACCTCTATTATTGGTTTATGTGAGTGTCCCACCTAGCAGTCCTCAAACCAATACACTATGAATCTGGAGAAAGAACATCTGCTAAAACAATAAAATGGAATGTCTTATCTGTCAATTAGCATGTTTCAGCCTCCTGGCGTTTAAGAACAGAGTGGCGTATTTTTGTCATTTCGAGTGGACGTAAGTATAACAACACAGGTGAGCATAGTGGTAATATAAGTTAACACTGTGGTGAACTGCAGGAGGGCACACAGCTGGTTAATCCATAAACAATCCTGTATTATACTTAACCTTGCTTTAGGATTAGGTCCTTTTCATGGTACTACTAGGACATGTTAGCATGATGCTAACTACTGAGTGTACTGGTGAGTGGCATGGATTGACTACACTCAAAAAAGTATAGAACAAAAAAGGTTGTCCCCATAGTTAAATCATGTTTGGTTATACATAGAACCCTCTATGCAGTGTTCTTCATAGAAACCTCAGGGTATGGTTAACTTAGAAATGTCTGGGTTCTACGAAGAACACATATCTTCTGATAATTTTTTTTTGCCAGTCCAATTAGGCTTAATTGGGTAACGAAAACTGCTGATTTACAGGACACACATTCACATTTACTTAAAATTAGCATGCTCTGATGAGTAAAGAATGAAAAATTAGCCTTTGTTTTCCTAAGTTGAATGAATCATGCAAGCAAAGCAGCATACTTAGCAAGTAGCAAGTAAAAAACTAGAACGCTTGGTTACGTAGAGAAGCCTAGACTATTTACAAGTGTCAAAATATGACGTTTTGACCTCATTGCATGTCGTTCTGACTAAGGTGGATTCATCTGTCCTCTACTTCACTAAAGGGTTTGAAACTCCACTTATCAAAACAAAAAAGCTATGTACTTAATTATTTTCTCTTCTTGGTCAGCGCTATGAGGTTGCAAGGATGATGCAACACTAGCATTTCCCCCCATGGTTGCTGTATTCATGGTGCGACCAAAATCCTTTAACTTCAGTGAAAATATTGGCTATGTATATATATATACATATACTGGCTATGTATATACATATATTTATTACAATCTTGCATGTGGTGACATTGTACAACACATGCATTGATATGAAGCTTTTAAATGTCCTTAGTGGTCAGAAAATAGATGCAAAAAAGATTACTATAGTCAATGTCTTCAAAGCATTATAGTGGTTGGAGTAATAACAATTTGTTACCATTCATTAGCAATTGCTGTTTAATCAATACATTTTGGTACTATTAACAACATATAGTATTTCATCTGCATAATCTTATGGTTATCGTTATTTCAGATGTCTGATGGGTCAATATATTTGATAATTTTCTGCCAAAACATAGGATTAAATACATATTTGATTATCTGATGTGAAGAAGAATATTTCTGTGTATTTTCAAATGCATAGACTAAAAAAATGACTTAAATTTGTGAATTTGATTAGTTTTTTTAGGTAAAATAAATTGTTGACCATATAGTATTTTAGACAATTTCCTAATTCTTACTTCAAATTCCTGTAAAATGCATGGATGTTTATTTGAGTCGGTGTATTAGGAGTTCTTAAATGTGATTATCTTGTATTTAAATATTTCAAATATTATTTGAACCCAAGTCTGTTAAACATTATTTTCTGTAATACTACTGGTTTAGAGGGTAGAGCAGTTTCCCATTCAAACACTGTTTGAAATAATAAAAAACTGATATGTTTAACTAAGGTTGTTTAGCTTAAAAGACAATCAGAAAACTGCAAACCCCACCTATCTGTCTCTCTATTCTAGAGAATAGACTGAAATGGCTATTTCAAATGGTGTTTCAACTCAGGTCTGTTAGTTTTTGTGGGGTGACTCAGGCTCATCTGATAGGTCACAGATAGCTATCAGAATGTAATCAAGTAAGTCTTGTGTTGGTTTCAGACCAAAGGTGTGCCCCCTGTTGATACGCTTTAAGCCATGGCTAAGTCATTGGTTTTAGGCATTGGGATCTAATTGCAGGTCATGCAGGGTCAAAACACAAACACCTGTTGTGGAACAAGGTAAACCCAGACAGTGGTGCAACCAGGACAAACACAGTCCAGAAATAGAAACAAAATCACCATATACGTAAGGGTCAAGCTTCCTTTTTGACGTTCCACATAAATTGGCTGTAGCCCTAACATTTTATCAACGCTATGACTTCTTGTTTTCCCTTCCTCAAAATGTTGGTCCCTGTCTATTGGATTGCATGGAGAAACAGACTGGGGCCACAAATTAAGGGACCGACCCAGGTCAGTTGTCTATTTTTGGCTCCCTTGGGGCCAAAAGGGTCCCCTGGTGTTGATTCCATGCTGGGCCCTCAATTATTCACCAGGGGCCATTATTAAAACACCACACACCTGATCTTCCATCTCTTAATCCATGGCTAGCGGTTAGCTACTGGAGGACAGGGGTTCATAAACTCCACATGCTGCTTTACCTGGACCTTCCAGGAAATGTGAGTACAATAGCCCAAAACCCCAAATAATTGTATTGTCATGCTATGCCAAAGCTTACTTTGAATGACAGAGTTGTGAGAAAAAAGACGAGGAGAAAGAGAATTTTAAACAATCTTAGCAACATTTAATTTGGCCAGGCATCAGTGCATGCTTGCATCATGCAAAGCCATTAAGTCAATAAACCGTCTCTGAAGAATACAACTGTACATTGTGGATTGTACTGTAGTATAGTCATTTCAGATTGGAGACACAAGATAAAGAGAAGAAGGAATGCAAACAGATTCACATCCAAAATGATTGGCAACCTTGAAGAAAAAGATTGGCAAAAATGACTGTGTGAAATAAATTTTAGAAAAACTGAGACACATATGATTAAAAAAAGTACATTATTTAATCCTAATATAATTGCTCAGAGGAAGAGATAGGTCTAAAAATAACAGGCACCCCAAAAACATATAAGTAAAATCAAACGTTTAATCGTATCGTGTATGTTGTCTGTATTTTAACAGCAGAAATTGGTTTTCAAAGTCCATGGTTTGAGAATTTTAGCGTTACCAAGTCAACAAATCTACAATTGGATGCTACCTCCATATAAGAATTTTATTTAGAAGGATTTGCTTAAAAAAGCCTTAATAGAGGGAGTGCAAAAAATGTATGTTTGTAAAATTGTATTTGGCAATTGGATTGGCACCTGAATCTATAGTCAGGTGATACAAAAAGCTGTGGTGAATTTGGCCTTGGAAGATGAATATGCTATTTTATACTTGTTCTAGGAAAGGTTAACAGCATCAATTCCAGGACATATCAGCCAAAAACCTATATCCCACTACTGAGGCTAAAATGTGGTCACATCAGGCCAAATAATGCCCAAATACAAAAAACTAACATACATAACACCAAGTAACAGGAAACTTAGCACCAAATTCATATTTTGCAGTGACCACCTGAAGCTCTAGTTCAGCTTTTTTATGAGTAGGCGAACACCTGCATGGACAGTTTTTTTACCATTCAAGTCAGTATTACCAACATGTTGACCAATCATGTTGCATAGCAATCTATTAGAGAATTTACATAGGATTTATCTCAGTATTTGTATCTCTTTTTTGACACAGTCAAAGCGGCTATCATTTTGGACATGACTGAACGACTACATTTAGTATTGCATCATACAATGAGACACGTGGTGGCCTGAATCAAGTTAGTGTGCCAACATCATTCAGTTCTACAGGGGTCAAAATCTACAGGGGTCAAATTCTACAGGGGTCAAAATCAATGTCAATGAATAGCAGTGTGCAGTGGTATTATACTGGGAAACATATGCTATATACTGGGATGTACATGTATATTGATTTGACATGTACTGCTGCAACATACTGTAAGTAATTGTAGTGTAATGCATGTCAGGAAACCTACGAACATGTATCAAGATGATCGGGATTCATACATTGCGGTGTGTAGTGAATTTTAGTACCAAATACTGGGTGCGTGTATGTATGAAAATAAAGTGTTATTGTTGGGATGCAATACATACTGTAACGTTGCATCGTATTATTGTGGCGTTACTTTTTCAAGGGGAGGGGGTGTATAGAAGTGTGTAATTCGTCAGTGTAGTGCATATTGGTTTAGTGTTGAAGGGCAGTGTGAGGTCCGGATTGGACCGCTGTGTAACTCCTATGAGGCCTCCTCTTTCTTCTCCTCCGTGGCCACCACAGGTACTGGCTCCTCTGCCTTCACCGCCACTTCCACCTTAACCGCCGCCTCCTCCGCATTCTCGCTCTTTGCTGCGGGCTTAGCGGGGGCCTCGGATGGTGCTTCTTCTGGATGCGGCTTGCTTTCCGTCTTCCCATCCTCTGGCTTGGGCGCACTGGCATTCTCCGGAGCAGGGGCTGCGCTGTCCGCTGGTGTCTCCATGGTGGTGGTGCGCTGCTGGCTCAGGGTGGTTGCGAGGTAGCCCACCAGGGTCATGTACTCGTCAAAGCTGACTTTACCATCCTGGTTGGCATCCAGTCCCTTTCGCATCTCCTTCACTGCCTCGGAGCTGTCTGTGTCCTGTTATAGTGCACATATGGGGATAGCGCACGTCAGTGAGCAGTGAACTACAATCCCTGTTTAGGACAATTACGCAATCTAGTGACATTATCGGCCATGATGAATGTGGAGGCCGCTGTGTGACTCACCGTCATGATATTGTGGAGCTGGTTCTTCACCAGCTTCTGGAAGTCATTCCCTCCCAAGTTCTCCTTGCCCTTGGCTGACTTAAGAAAAACACTCACCACGGTCTGAATGGCTGACTCCATAACTGAACTGCTTTCTTGCTCTCTCACTACCATCAGTATTGTCAGGGGGAAGGAGAGAAAAATAACAAAAAAGAGGTGTGAGAGAGAAGTATGGTATTATATAGGTAATGCACATTTAACATTCAACTAACTTATAGAGAGTCACTTATAGCAGTGAGTGTATTTTATAACTTTTTTGTCTTTCCCAATCCCCCTCACTCTTCTAACTTATCTACAATTGATCCCATTTTTTTCACCCAATGTTTTCCCCTACAAGACAGTGCTTTTCTTTAATGACAAAAGCACACTGAGTTCCCATTTAAGGAGACATTGACAGGTGACCCATGTGGAAAAAGTAACACAGGACCTCTTTGGGATACAAGAAGGCTTGTTGTTTCAGGTGTGGCGTCTGGAACTCGGTTGTAGGTTAGGCTATGGGATGGGCAAGCTATGTTAGATAAGCTAAGAGGGCAAGAGAGAGTCTGATTGGGAGACAGGCGGTGACACACAATGGAACTTCTGATCTTTGATAGGGTCATCTGATCTACCGACGGCACCACTGGGCCAGGGCTTCTGATTACTTCAGGGGTAACCTCCCGCATGTCTGCTCTCCAGTCCATCCCCCTTATTGGGCTCTCTCCCTTTATCAGTTTCTCTTCTTTATATGACTCTCAACTGTCAATCTCTACCTTAATATGTCCCTCTTGCTTCCTTTATCTGACTATCTCCCTTAAGCAGTGTCTCTTCCTTTGACTCTCTTGTCTCTCTGTCTGTTTTTACATCATTCTTTCTGTGTGTGTTGGTCTGTTGTGTCCTGATATACAGCTCTGGAAAAATTAAGAGATCACTGCACCTTTTTCTTTCCTTTCCAATAAAGTTGAAAAGGGAAGTTTTGAGTAAGGAACAGAAGCATTGCATTTTCTCATTTTAAATGGGGAAAATGTTATGTGGTTGTGTTATATACTTTAGGACAATGAGAGTTGGTCTGATCTAATGAGATTTGGGTGATATTACTCAACAAACAGCTGTGTGTAAGCTGACCTGCACACCAAGCACTGAACATAATGCATACCAGTGAGTGACACATCCATGCAGGAACTCCATTCATTTCGGTATGTGAGATCACTTAAACAGGATTGGAATACACAGGCCAACTCGGCTCTAAGCTAGTTTGACGCTAAGCACCGAAGGGATATTTTTGCTGGTTTTATCAACTAACATCACTTTGACTTCAGTATTTAAACACAGCACCGTTCCCACACGAACGTTCACCGACAAAATGCATACATCGTTGCTTCTAATTTTTGTTATGTCTTGTTATCTTGAAATCTGAGGGAGCTAATGTGAGATTGAAAATGAATCCATCTGTCATTCAAAGTAAGCCTTTTTTGAACACTTTCTTTTTAACCCCTCTCACATCACATCTCCTTTCTGTGTAATTATTGCACTCACAGACTACATCCAATTAGGAGACATAACTTAGCCTAACAATGCTAAGAGTGAGAGCAACCCTGCATTAACAGAATTTTATAAGCTGTTTCCTCTTTATTACTCTTAAACTAGGCCTAGAATGTTGCAAGTCCTGGGGAATACCTATTGGATTTTTGTTGCTACGGGTTGGGAAAATGTTTTTTTCAGTACTGTCTCAAAACACTTTAAACCAATCAAATACATTGCTTGGGAGGGGCTTTTACAGGTGCAAAATCCCTTCAGTGCAACAGTAGCTAGCTGTGAAGATGGAAGCAAAATCATCAAATAAAACTCAATCGAAATCTGTGGATGTATGTCACATTTGTGGTAATTGGAACGGTTACTCTGAATGATGGGTTTTCTAAAGCGGTATGAGAACAATCTTGTCAGTCTTCTGTTAAAATGTCAAAATCTTCTGCTAAAATATAAAAGAAGTGTGGATGAGGTAGAAAGAATTCATGTTTTTAGGGGATAAAGCTAATTCTAATCTCTGAATGAAAAGATGTGGCGTGGCAGTCTCAACCCCCAGATGTACCAAAAGGCCTAACGAATTTCATTTGTACCAGGGTATGATGCTGTGATTCCTTTTGCGTTCACACCACATACGAGACTTATTTAAGTCAGAGTAAAGAAACCACATGTATCATTGACTTGCCAATTTTCTATTTCAATACGTCGGTCATGCTTGATAAAGGAAGGTACGCATTTCCTGTAGGAAGGTACGCCAAAACATGTATTTTTTTTAGAACAGCATTTTAGTAGAAAAGTTGTAATGGCTTTATTGACTCAATGTTATGAATAAAGCACAGCTTTTATAAAATAGAATAAAAATTGTCCTCTGTCTTTGCTTCCTTTTTTATATGTTCCAGCCTAGGTAGGAACTAAAACGTTGAGGAAATGTGTTCCATTCAGTTCGAAGAATGAGTGAAACCATGCTATGGCCGTTTTCAACAAGCCTGTGAGTGGAGTTTCTGAAAACTAATATCCAAATAGAAATCGTGCCGCTGAGAGTCGGTAGTAATTTTGTAATAAGCAGGTTTCCAGAACTCCAAGGAGGCTTGAGAGATTGGAGGTGTGGCCTCGCGAGACTACCTCTTTGACAACCACAACCGGTCTTAACACTTTTCACTGTTGCTAAAGCTACCAGCAAGCGACGATAATAAAATGGAGCCATATAACAGTGTCATTGGCTATAATGTTCTTAAATCATGTAAAAGAGTGAAAAGGGTCTCATTTTAAGGACATTAAATGAGAATTCTGCATTGGGTTTGGTTCAACCAAGACGTTTATTGGCAAAAATCAATGGAGAAGCCAACAGCAGATCCCTGTTTCACAAACGTGTAACTATAATAACAGTGACAAATGGTTAGCTGAGTTAACATTATCTTCTGTAATCATCAAAAGTTGGTATACATTGTAGCTTATGTTGTAAGTTTAGCTACATTTTCAATTATGTTTCTCTACCTTAATGCAGCCAATAGGCTAATTTAATTAATTTATACTTCTTGATTTCATAATCATACATACATTGGTAAAACTAATGACAGGTGCTGATTTGGTTCCTTTTTCGAGCCACATCCCGCAGTGTATTATTCGCTAAAATTTAATTATAACAATGTCAGTTTGTCCCTCCCACTAGTCCAACATCAAATGGAAGTTGTACTAGGCTCACCTGCATTGTGTGTAAAACCTGGGGTCAAGGTTACATGTGAAAGACAAACTCTATACATATACCATTAGAGGATGTACAGTATGAAAAAGTTGCCCTGTTACTGTTAATCCTGACAGTCTAAAACAAAACCCAATGTCACTAATCTCGAAAGTAACATTACTTTCCTATTATCAAATGTATTATGCTGGACCTGGTGGCATGTAAACTGTCAACGTTGGACTGCATGGTTAGTGGCAGTCAACATCATCTCCCAACAGCTGCCAAGCCAGCATGTGTGGAAATGCAAATCCCTAATTTTGACTAATGAACAGGGCTTTTATTACATAGCCAATGTCAAAACAATAGCTCAGACTCTGTCTCAGTTCCGGCACACATCAAGGAATCCCTGTTATTTGCAGCAAAAGTTAAAAAAAACAACCTCTGCAAGTAATTAAATATAAACACCCAGAGGTTTCCCGTTTCCCTCCAGAGCCCAAGGGAGATTGAGTGTTGTGTTTCCACATGGGGAAATGTGATCCATGCTCTGCCTAATGACAATACTATCGCTCGTGTGGCATAAAAAATTAAGATAGGAACAAGTTAGCGACTGGTTGATTTGAATTGGGATGGGGCGCCTGGTCAAAAATAGGAGAGTGTGTTGGAACTTGTATTTGGGGAGGGTTGTGTTTTTTGAGGGAGGACAGTGTCATTCTTTGGGAGGTTTACAGCAGTTTTGCAGGTTCTTAATTTAATTTATTCCATCCTTTCCAGCCTTATTTTAATGTTCTTTCCTATATTGAAGTGATATTGGAAGAATCTGAGCTGCATTCAGTAGCCTCCATTTTATGAACATTCAAGTAGAAATATAATACAGCTCTGGAAAAAATTAATTAAAATTGCAGTGGTCTGTTAATTTCAACCCTTCTCTTCCTCCACCCTCACTTAAAAATGTATCACTATGCTTTTGAGCATAATTTCTGTAGGCCTATACTCAGCTCTTTTATGTACACATACTTTTGTTGAAATTAGTGTTTGTTCCACCACTGCAATATGATCAATCTATATGCAAATAATTAGACAGCATCTGTATAACAATAATATGGTAACTTTAATAACATTCATTAAGGTCAGTAAAGCTAACTAGTGAAGTGATTCACATCACTAGCTTGCAAAATAAACAGCACCTATGTATCTACTTTCTAAGCACTGGGAGATATCCCAAAAGCTACTGCATATCCAGATGTACAGTTGCTACCAAAAACAATTTGGGATGGGAAAAAAAATCTGTCCATCCAAATGATATCCTCCCTCTTGTGATCTATTAGGCTCTGTGACTTTTGCCATGATGAAATATATCTGGGAATGTCACCACAAACAAGTGAGGGCAGTGATGACCCTAAATCCATAACAACTTGACAATTTATTTTTTGATAGCCAGCTTTTTTTTCAGACAACTAGTCTTCATCTTAATACTGAAAAATTACAATAAATACATTTGTACTTGGTTAATCTATGTTATATTTCAGGTCATTGTCACGTCCTGGCTATGCCCCTAGCCATCTTTGTGCTGGCTGGGGCCATAGTCAGGACGTGGCCAATAGAGGTGCCTCTAGCCACCTCTATGCACTTGGGTCTCCCCAATTGGAGGCAGGTGTTGTGTATTGCCTCCAATTGGGGAACCTATTTAAGTTGACTGTTTTGAGCACATGGGGGTGGTTTGTTTTGGTTGTTAGCTGTAGGCTATGCATGCCCAGTCACAGGAGCTGCTTTGAGTTTGTATGTTTCTTTTGTTCTTTTCTTTATTAAACAATGGATTTCTACATCCACACTGTCTCTGCGCCCGTGTCCTTCCAGCACCATGACAGTCATGTCATGGTCACAGTAAGTGGCCTTACTGTGCTGCTCAAGACAAAATGCTTGTTTAGCCTCTTTATGAGATTGGCTGCACCATGTCAATTCTTTTGACTCTTATGTACTTTTGGTTCTGAATTAACAGTTTTACTTTTTTATGCATATCTGGTCTAGTGAGAAATACTTTGGTTTATTTTGGAACATGTCTCTTTATTAACCATGAAGAACCCTTCTCCACATAGCTTAGAAAGATGTAAAGAGGTTTAAGGGAGGTTGTGTGCGTTGCAGAGCAGAGGCCGAGAGACTGTCAATGCAGAAAGTTACTCTGCTATTTGTAGCTTGTTGACATTGGTTTTATGACATGGGCAAATTACATGGAGAGGGTGAAGTGGAAATATTTTTTGTTATATTTTTTAAATTTATACATTCACTTTGAAAAGCACACCTCCCAAACTGATTGTGATGGATGTAGACACAAACCTATGTGTCATATTCATAAGTGAGTTCATATGCCAATTTTATTTTAGTCTCTTTTAAATGGATGAACTCAAAGATACCATGTTTCTGTCTCTGAATGCAGTTTGAACAAATGTTGTAATTAGCGAAGTGCAATTCTAGTTAGCAATGGGGAAGACCTGTGAGCATTGTTCATATTTTAGTTTTCTGAAAGTGCTTTTTAACAAGGCATGTCATTTTTGCATTTGTTGTCCAAGAACTATTTAAATTAAAGACTTTGATGGGGTTTTTTTTCCGAAAAGAAATTATCTAAGTCGGGGGTTAGCTGTACATTTGACAGGGGAAGCATTAATGGGAATTTTTCTGTTTTTCTTTTTAGTCTTGATGTGTACCTTTGTAATTAATAGGAAAACACTCAAAAACATTTTTGTATTTGCTTTTCTCTATCAGATCTTTCAACACTGACCGGTAGAGGTAACTTTACATACACAGGGCTTGGTACACAAATGAGGAAATTCCTTAACGGTCCTTACAGTACAGTGCTGCCCCAGTCTGATATCTTGCTTTGTTGAATAATTTTGGCATGCAATGTAATGACATCTTTAACCCAAACCTTAGATAAGAAGGGAACCGGTATGAACACACAACTTACCATTTTGAGACATATTTCATAAACGTATTAAAGATATTTATATGCAACATCCAACAATGCGCTAGTATGAAAAAGTAATTGCTTTAAAACTGGTTACACCACCTTTAGCAGCAATGATGACAACCAGAAACTCAATCTCTTGCTTGTGTTTAAAATAATTGTTTTGCTGCATGACCCAGCTGCCCTTCAGCTCCACAGATGGATAGCTTGACATTGTCCAGTATAACTCCCTAATACAAAGCAAAAATCCTGGTTACTTCTATGACGCTAAGTGGTCCAGGTCCTTATGAAGCAAATCACCCCGAAACCATGACACTAGCACTGCCATCCTTGGCAGTTGGTTTTAGGTTCTTAATGTGGAACAGAGTGCTTGATTTCCACCAGACATGAAAGGCCTTAGGAATGGCTTTTTAACCCATTTCTGACTGATATGCAACAAAACTGTTTAAGGCATTCAGGGAGTTCTTGTGAGCTTGGCATGATGTGACCTTGATACATGTGTCCTGACAACATCAATCTGATGGCCAATATCTTTACAAATCGTAATGTTTAATATGTATTTGGAGGTTGCCATTGTTGGTGTTGCTATTCTCTTTCATAGGAAACAATAGACCGTATTTGATGAAGTCATGGCTGCCCCAAAAACAAGATATACAGCTATTTGGTTTTACTGTTTATTGGTATATGTTTAAGTAAAATGATTTTTTTGTTTTATTCTATTAAATACTGATAACTATACTCCCAATTCCAAATACAAATATTTTATCTATTAGTATTTATTTAATATGAGTAACAACTGGTCAAAATAACAAAAAAAAGATGCATTACTTTCAGACCTCAAATAATGCAAAGAAAACTAATTCATATTCATTTTTCAACAACAAAAAATGAATGTTTCAACTTAGGAAGAGTTCAGAAATAAATATTTGGTAATTTTAACCCAGATTTTTTTATCACAGCTTTCATTTGTCTTGGCATGCTCTCCACCAGTCTGTCACATTGCTGGTGGGTGACTTTATGCCACTGGCACAAAAATAGAGTAGATCGACTTTCTTTGATGGCTTGTGACCATCCATCTTCCTCTTGATCAAATTCCAGATGATTTCAATGGGGTGATGGGGGATTGGGCTGTCCATGACAGGGTCTTGATCTGGTGGTTCTCCATCCACACCTTGACTGACCTGGCTGTGTGGCATGGAGCATTGTCCTGCTGGAAAATACAATTCTCTGAGTTGGGGAACAGTGTCAGAGCAGAAGGAAGCAGGTGTTCTTCCAAGATAACCTTGTACTTGACTTTGGTTCAAGCGTCCTTCTCAAAGACAAATCTGCTCGATTCCAGCCTTGCTGAAACATCCCCAGATAATCACCGATCCTCCACCAAATTTCACAGTGGGTGCGAGACACTGTGGGTTCTAGGCCTCTCCATGTCTCCGCCTAACCATTAGACAACCAGGTGTTGGGCAAAGCAGACAATTTGACTCGTCGGTGAAGATGACCTTACTCCATTCCTCTACGGTCCAATCCTTACAGTCTTGCAAACTTCAGCCTGGCTCTTCTTTGCTTCTTGTGGATGAAGGTCTTTTTTCCAGCTTTGCACGCCTTCAGCCCTGCCCCTAGGAGCCTGTTTCGAACTGTTCACGCTGTGCACTTCACCCCGGCTGCTGTTTGCCATTATTTATGTAGGTCACTTGATGTCATCCTACAGTTGTTGAGTGACATTCAAATTAGTTGATGGTCATCTCGGTCAGTGGACAGTCGCTTTCGCCCGCTGCCAGTCTGTGGCTTTGTTGTCCCCAATTTCTGTAGCTAAACCATGTTCTTATGAACCGCCTTCTTTTAAATTTTCAGGATGGAAGCAATCTGACGCTTACTGTATCCCTCTGCCAGTAAATCCAGAACTGAACCCTTCTTTTCTTCTTTTGTCATGCTGAATCATATTTCATTCAAATTACCTTTGAGGTACTGCTTGCACTGTTTTCGCCATCCAGCTGGTCCTATTGCAAGAGGACAGTGATGACCACAGTAGTGGTTTATAAACTTTTCCTTGTTAAATTAGATTTCGTTGAGGTAAGCACCTAATCAGTACATCATTAAGTAAAACGATGTGTGCCTGTGTTGTGATTTAACAGACACTGTTATAGAATAGCTGCCATTTATGTATAGCTGTTTTAAGAAAAATTAGGAGTGGTCTCTATTGTTATTAAGCCCATATGTCCTCATGAGAATATTAAAGTAAATGTGGAAGTACATTATTAAATTATGTTACATTCATGGATCAACCCCTTCCCAAATGTAATTAGAATTGCTTTGAATAAAAAATTATTTGAAATTTTTAAGGGCATAATTTTATGCATTCCTTTGCATTAACACTCGGCCCTCATGATAAAGCGGTGTGTGACTCCGTTACCGCGTTGATTGACAGAGGTTGTATGACAGGCTATGTCGTTTGCTTTACATATGGTTAATGGTACACTATGGCTGGTTCCTGGTAGGCTGGATGATGACAGCGGATCCGTCTACACCGCAATGACCACCGATAGTTTTTTTTTTGCTTGCGTGTAAACCTACAAAGAATGTCTAAGCGTTTGTGATCAATAAATACAATTCTATATACTACTTCGTCCACAAAGAAACCCAAGTGTTTCTTTGTAAACTCCAAATTAGCAACGAATAGCACTGTCCCGCGCCAGTACTAGAGCGTATGTTCACGAGACAGTCCCTGCAAGGGTGTATCTAAAACGTGGCATAAATGTTTACAGTGTAAAGCAAGTTAATAGTGTAAAACCTTTTCAAAAGTATACAAAAAACATATAACTCACCATATACTTCCTACAGGAAAATAAAACTGTTGTTTTGTGTTTCTTTTCCTTGTTTTCCGTCTTTCTGTGTTGCTTTGAGACAAAAACTTGCTTAACTAAAGGGCTGCACAATCTCTTCCGTGATTTAGTTTTTTCTTTTTTCCCTGACAAGTCAAAGGGCGTGTACCTGGGTAAGTACGAGAATGAAGGGGGAATGTGAAAGAAGGCTGTATGACAACTTTTTATGTGGTGTAACAAATGTGCATTCACAACCTTGAAACGTTAATCCTGTCTGTTAAATTATCCTTGGCATGTGTTGCTAGTTTTACATGTGGGATTTGAACTGTTTCACAGTTCGGGAGATTCCTATTCTTAGGAGCTGGGAAGAGACAGAAAGGAAGGCATTCGTTTTGGGTGTTAAGTTGCATGCCGAGGGGGGCTTTAGCCCTGTATTTCTACTTCCATCGCGTTTGATGAAATAAACACAAGTTAAGCCATAAATGCCTGTGGACAGGTGTGGTTTACTTAACCCCCTCATTCACCTACTTTCAAGAGAGGTGGAACTGGCTAGCTACAAGGGAGTGGCAACGGCCTTAGTGAAAGTATCAAGGACCACTGCAGTGTGATGCACACACACCTATGTGTACACAATTTCTTGCCCAGAGGGTTTGTGTCCTTGTTTGTTGGCGTTGGCACACCCACTCAGGCACTTTGTTTAATTATTATGCAAAGTTCAGTCCAAAGTCCAGCCTTGAAATCACATTGTAAACCTGCTTTGAGGGGTTTGGTAGATAGCCTAGTAGTTAGGGAATTGGGCAATTAACCAAAAAGGTCGCTGGTACAAATCCCTGAACTAACAAGATCAAAAATATGTTGTTGCACTTAATACTAATTGCTCCTGTAAATTTCTCTGGATGAACATCTCGTCATGTGTCTGTAAAATAACTAATAAAACAGACAGTTTTAGCAGGGCAAAATGGTAGGTTCTATGCTTAAAACACAGCTGGCCGGCTTGCCATGTAAAATAGCAGTGTGTGGGTCCCAAATGAATGACATTCCCTACACAGTAGTGTAGTGCTCTATTTCCGGTCTTAGTTTGAGCACACACAGTGTCTAGCCTTTTAAGTGGGTTCTGTAATCCTGTAATAGAAATACATTAACAAAAAAATCACACCTGATGAAACAATGCTAGACCAAGTACTGGCAGTGTTTGTAATGACACCGAGCATGTCTTTTGTATCCAACTTGTTGACATACGGTAAAGTTGGTAATAGAGACACTGTGATGATAGACTGCATTTTCAAAATCTGCTACGCTTGGTAAGGCAGCATTGTATAGGCAATATGCACCGCTATGGAATATGATCAGTGGGCCTGGTGTTGTACTAGCAGAGTAAGGTTACGGTCCAATTATGCAATTAAATCAAGGTTGTAATGAAGCCACACTACATTAGTGAATATACAAGAGGATGGTGGACATGGTCAGACAGACTAAAAATCTTGCCATTTCCCAGTCTAGGCTACAAAGAAACTCCCATGAGGTATTCCAGTTAAGCAAAAGTGCAAATTTAGACACCCACTGAAATAAAGATGTACCAGCCCATCTTTCATTTGCCAGAATTGCCAGATGACCAGTTTGTGTCTGAGTAATGGATGTCATATAACAAAGGCCACTGAACCAAATAAGATGGAAGAGGGGGATTTAAGACACAGGATGAGTCGTTAAACAAATTGAGTACATTTTGGTTGGTTGTATAACTTAACTTATTATATAACTATTACATTTACCTAATATTTCCCATTCATTCATAAATGACATGTTTGCATCTCATGAAAGATTGGAGACAGAGTGCACTATCACTGCATAAAAAATACAAAGGTCTTTAGTATGTTCCAATAAAGTGGACTGGCTGGAGGTTTTTATCTTAAAAATCCTTTTATGACAAGGTCAATGAAATGTATGTTTCCCAAAATAATAAAACTTTTTAACACATTTCTAGCTACTTTCTAACAGGGTTAATGTGTATTGCATAATGAGTAGAATCAATTCATCTCACTTCACACTATGATTAAAAAAAGGCCATCATTAATAAAGCAAGAACATAACTATTGCGGATGTATGATAAAAAATTAGTGGGATTTAGTGGGTTGAAATACTCCTAGAAATTGAAGAGCAATATGCAGAGGTTTGACAAATTATTCTTTATTCATGTATCTGAAATGTTGCCTGCTTGGGGATACAGAACTGTTTTGCATGCAAATTCAGATAAGCAATTGGGCCCCACTAGATAAAACCACCACAAAGCCAAATATGTCTATTAAATTAAAAAAACATGATTTTAAGGTTAGGGTTAAGGGTTATTATGTTAGAAGTGTAGTTAGGATTACAGTGAAGGTTAGGATTAGGATTAAAAAGAGGCTTTTTAGAAATAGGCATAGAATGACTTTGTGGTTATGGCAACTACCATTAATCAACATAAACACCCAGGGATAATAGAATTGGACTGCAGCTGGTTGCACAATGCTACAGACTCTTCAATCCAACCCCACAGTGTTTTCATTGGCTAAAAGCCCCCTTGCTTGTTGGCTAGTTTTCCAATTAGCTGCCAGAATTCCAGGAATGTCAGTTCTCCATCGTTGTTTTCATCTAATGAGCCCATGAGCTGCTCAATCACACTTGGGTCGCTGGCGTTCTGCAGACAGTCAGAAAGAAGAGAGGACAGTGACCCATTCAGGCCCAAACTGGGCCTTAGAGATGAATGACAAGCTAACTCTGCCCTCTATTGGTCAGAAGTGAATAATATAGATAATACACAATGAAGGAAAATGGAAGGAAATGTATGCAGTAACTTCTCTGGTGAGAATACAACAACAAATAGCAGTCAACATTCCATATAGTTCACTACTTCATGTGTGTATGTTGAAGCAGGCATACATACTAGCAATAGAAATGGTACTGAAAAAAAGGAATTCACCTACAAAATTATAGTGTTAAATAGCATAAATGTGTAATGCACAATGACATCTGAAGAGGATTAACTATGCATTTTACATGGCACCCTATTCACCTTGTTGTACCCAAATTTTGTGCCAGGACCAAAGCACTATGTTCTAGGACAGGTAGAATGAGCCTCGGAATTACCTTGACAAATGTGGGAAGTTGAGAAGCCACCAGGCTGCTGAACTCAGCTTTGCTCAGGGTGTTAGAGGATCCATCTTTTCCAGCAAAGGTCTTAAACTGGGAGACAAGGACATTGATTGCAGATTCCATTGTATTGAGGTGGAGGTGCGTACTGCAAATACACAAGGAGAGCAGAAAACAGGTTTGGTGTGGTTTATTCTATTTTAACGTTTGCAATACATTTTCATTTGATCTTACAATTACAAGTCAAGTCACACATAGTAAATACACCAAATAATACAAAGAACATACAACAGAAATATGATTTAAAAAACATAATATGGAAAACTTTGGGAAAAGATTCAGAAATTAGACTGAGTGGTATTAGAGGAAAACAAGTCTTAAGTCTTACCTGCTAGACTTCAGTTGAGGTATAATGTGGTTGCAGCAGTTAATGGCATCTCTTGTTCTGTCCCTTTCCTCTTTTAAGCTCTTCATCCCCCCTTGATCATGCAAACATCAGCGGAAAGAAAACAATAACTCACCCGCTCGTCCCTCATCATTCATTAAAATATTCTAATCTAGCGGTCCAATTTTCCATTGCACCTTCTGGAAAATGTATTGGCACCCCACACCCCAAATGCATAAAAGGTTTATTGCATATTATCAAAAACAACAGAAACATGTTTATTTGATAGTATTTGGCAATAAACAGTCATTGTGACCTTGAGACTAGAAGGTTCTATCTGCAACACAAAAATACATGCTAATTGACTTCAACGTTTTGAAAACATTGGTTTGCATTATTTTAGCAACTTTTTTAACTTAATTGGGGAACATTAAACAGAAAAGTCTATCATTAACTTAGTATTTTGTCAGTGTTAAACTGTAACAATTTTCAGTATTAGTTTACTTTTACTTTAAGGTTGAGGATTCATGCATACCATTTGTCAGCTAAATCTAATCAGGTTCCTAAATCAAAACAATCAGCATGGATGAATGTATACATAACATCTCTTAAACTTAACCATGATGATATAATTGTTTGAGGGAAAATGCTGTATCATGAAACTGCAAAATAGATGTGTGTATGTAAAAAAAACATCTGAACGTTTATGGTGGTGTTACTTGAGTTTACATGGGAATACTATTCAGAATGTTGCTAGGTCTAGCATCAAGGCCCTGAATCTTCAGTTTGAAAGGGGTTGGGAAGATTTCAAATGTAAAAGCTATAACAGCCTTCACATCTTCAAAATGTTGGGCAGTTACTCTCCATCATTACTGACATCTGTACTTATCAATTATCTAGTCATGACTGGTCGAGACTCACTGGTTCAGTTACTCATGCTACAACTACCTGTATAGGTCACTACTAACTTGTATCCATTCAAAAGTAATGGACTTCAAGGGGAACAGGATGCCATTAAAACAGCACAGTGCTAACTAATGGGTGTGTGAAAGTATCTTGTGCTTTTTTTGTTTCTTACACATTTTTTAAATACTTACATTCAGTCAGTACATTTTAGCACTTCCCTTTCCTCTGCATATGGCCTTAGGTGTGGCACACCTTGACATTGGTGAAAAACATTTCTTTGACATAGAAATCACATAAACCCTCTTGCAAGAATTGTATTTGTTTTATTTATCATTTTAACTTAAAGGTTCAAAGACATTAAGGGTATAAATTGCTACACAGGAGGACTACACATTGTTTAACTCAAAAAATTTACACTGCCCCAATTATTAAACCAATTAAATGTTCAACTGGGACATGTCCTGACAAAGTAAAACCTACATAAACATTTAAAATCTTAAAATGAATTATTTGTATATCCTCTGTTATTTGTATTGTGTATTCAGTTCCGGTCAAGTTGTTTATTATTTTAAATCTATCCATATCATTATGAACATTGTCAGTGCTACACTTTGGCTGAAAAGCTTGAAAAATGCATATACATTTACATTTTCATTGATTGCTTAATAGATCTAATGCACAAATAGAGTAAACTCCAAAATGTTTGCTTGTCATGAAACTAAAAATAACATAGCAAATCATGGTAATAGCTTGAATTCTTAAGCTTACCAAATCAAACCAATTTAGTTGCCTTCAAATACCAAGTTATAAAGGCACATAGCTGGCAAAAATAAAATCTCCATAAAGTAAAACACCAGAAACCTAAGCTGGTGATTTCACATTCTGTACTGTCTGCGACACTTTCAACTTAAATCTAATGTTGTTAAAACGTTCATGGGTTATTGGGGGCACATTATCTTTCAAATAAACAGGAATAAGCTTTGAAAAACTAAATTAAATATCTGGAAAACCAATAATAATGCAGTGTGTGATACCCGAAACATAAAAACATGAGGAACTCTAAAATGTGCACAGATTCAACTGTTGTAAAATAACACACATTACTTTCACTGGGTGATTCCTCAGAAAACATATTTTTTGGTTTGTCACAAATTGTATTCCAGAGAATGGTCGTTTGCTTGATGACATTTGTGATAAAAAGGGAAATATCTAACTATGAGCACACAAACATTTTCAAATTATATTAATTAATGCAAAATACAAATCAATCACAGGTTGTCTTCAAATGCTATTGGGTTATTCTAAAATGTCAAATCTGCCAACTTAGATTTTTTTCTCAAACATACCTTTAAAAACGATTCAAAAGTGCACAATCATTCCTTCTATGAATAACATTTTGAAAATACTAAGAAAGTCTGTTTTTAAGTGTAGTTTAATTAAGGATCAGCTGTAGAATTGTATGAATATATGCTTGTTATGTTTAGATTACAACAGAACATCCATTTATCTGTACACAAAAATTCACATTCAGTCAAAGCCCGACAGTAATCAGCCAATGGGCTTACAGTACTGTGTTGTGTATTCAGGATTGCGATGTCTATAAAGTAGAGGACGACCGGAAGTTTCTTTGAGATAGTCTGTTGTTCATGATGTTAAAAAACAAACAACAATAAATAAATCAGATTACTCTCTCCCTTGACAACCGGGTTTGTGATCATTATTTCAACACTTATGAATGACTGAATTTCTTACAGCATGGTGCCGTTACCCAGATGGATAATGTTATCAATTCTACTAAAGATCTACTGTTTCGTTGGAACTAACTGCTAACTGAAGGATATCAGCTGAGCTGAAAGAATAACAGCTACAGACAGTCTGAGGACTTTTCAGAGTTTTAATGTATGGAAACTTAAATTTCACCTACATTAAACAATGCTTTCCGCCTTTATTTCTGGCACACAAAAAGTACGTAAAGCCAAGGTCTCTGGGATGGGCGGGGCTGGGATGGCTCCTACCATTGTTTCCCATTAAATAGGGGTAGCCAATTAATAGGGGTTCAACTTGAGTGTTCAGGCTGGTCTCACCTGTGGTAATTTCCTCAACATGAGCATATGTTTTTGGGATGATCAAACATTAATTGAAAGCTAAATATATTTTCCTATCAATAGCTTTAACATTGAAATTTACAGTTTTGAAACTAACTGAAGTGAGGGTAGAGACCTAAAGTTAACACCCATTATTGATTATATAACTATTTTAATGTCATTAAATTACCTTGTACCATTAACCTGGTTTGACAAAAATTTGCAGCAATCTCAATGCAAATTTCTTGAAAAACTGCATATATACACTTTTCTTATACAAATCATACTAATCACAGTAACATAGATAAATGAATCGAATAACACAGCTGAAAGGTGTCAATTTGAGTTTTGAAAACCATAGTCGGTCGGACACATTCTGTATGATCTAATACATCTTCATTTGTATGTTCATGGCTAACGCACAGCACAGCATAGTACCTTTGAGCTATATTTGAACTAATCTATGGTACATCAAGAACCATAATGATCTCACTGTGAAGAAAAACATGCCGAAGAGACTGAGGCAGCAGCAATGGGCATCAGTCTTGTCTTGGCAGAATACTTTCTGCTTTCATTAAATGTTCCAGAATGTTCTGCAAAGTTCTGCTAAAAACAGACAGTTAAACAAAGGGTAAGACAATTGGTGAACACCAGAAACCAAAAGTCTGAGTCTATGGTGCCTGGTAAGTACAGAAACATTTATGTTTGCAGAGCTGATACAGAACTGGTTTAACTAGATTTGATCATGCTGTGTCTGACCCTGTTTTTATCTTGAAATCATAACGTTGCATTTCATTAGTGCTAACCTGAATAGGTGAATTGACTGTTTAACAACTTTCAACACATAGGACTCAGCATTGCTGACATGAACTGACAGGTAAGTTACAACTCAATCCTGTGAGAAAACTCAGCTAATTACAGATGTGGAGTTTGGCACAGCTACAGACCGGCGACAACTACACCCCTCAACAACAATTTTTGTAAATCACCATGTAGAGAAGTTGCTTAGTGTTCCATTAGTTTCTCCACACCTTGGTTATCTATAGAGTGGCTGCAAACTTCCACAAAGCTTCACGCTCAAACTCTTCCATTGCCTCTTCGAGGGCTTCGTCATCCTGACCATCCACCTCCAGAATATCTGCCATGTCCTCTAAAATGTCTGCTACATCTTCAGCGAAGTCACTAAAGAGAACTTTGTCATGGACAAAAACGCCGTCTTGAAAAAACTGGGCCGTCAACTTCAGGATTTCAGTTTTGCTTTCTGGCGTGGCCCTCTCCAGCTTACTCAGGTAGCCATCCAACAACTCCTCAAATTCAGACAATTCCACAGGGAAAAGGCCTTCCTGTTTAGCGCAGTCCTCAGCACCGCTGCAGCCTGCCAGGGGACGAATGTTGCGTCTGAGTTTTTCCTCTTGGTGCTTCCAGAAGCTGGTGTGGTCATACTGGGGCTGGTGGTGATGTTGATGCTGACGATTGGACTCTTTCTTGTACTCTTTCCTGGACTGCCAGGGCCTCTCCTGCTTTCTTTTATCCCGGTCCATCCTGCGATCGTCCTTCTTTCTCTCCCAATCATCCTGGTTTTTTCGCCAGGCCTCTTTATGAGAGTCCTTTCGTCCTCCCTCGCTCTTGTCTTTGCCGTGTGTCCAGTGCTTCTCTCCATTCCACTCCTTATCCTTTTTCCAGTGATCTTTAACATTTTCCTTGCCTTTTTTCCCATCTCGCTTGGTCCTGTTATCCCATGACTTTCGCTTGCCCTCGCTCCTCTTCCCCATCCTCTCCACCTGCTGACTTAGTCTCTCCTGGATTTCAGCCAGGCTCTCCCTCACCTTCTTCTGGTACCCTCCATCCTTCTTGTGACCCCTATCTTTTTTCATGCCCTCAAGTCTTTTCTTGCTCTCCTCCAAAAGGGCCTTCTGCCTCTTAAGTTCTTCCTTTACCCCAACCTCTCTTAGTTCCCTCCTCTCAGGCCCTGAAGTGTCACTGGTGTGGTTGTTTCCTCTCTGGCCAGTAGAGGGTGGTGTTGGGTTTGATGGTGGCTGGGATGGCAGGTTGGCTATGATAAGACATATTAAACATATAACTGAGTTCCAGCAAACCGCTATCACAGAGATGTTACATTTTGAAGCTGAGAGTCATGCCACTATTTAAAGCTCCACTGGACCAAACAGCTCACTATGAAAAAAAGCTGGAAATGATTTGAAACTGAGGACAGTGAATTCAGAATGTCATTTCAATAAAAAGAATTTAACATGCTTACAGTGAACAAAATATAAATGCAACATGCAACAACTTCAATGCTTGAGTTACAGTTAGTATAAGTATAAATGAACACTAACTGGGATGTCCACAAATCTGTTATCCACATTGGAGAGAAAGAAGCTTTTTGTGCATTAAGGCCATTTTATATCAGCTCATTTTATTCAGTGTATACTGCACTGTTTTTTGTATTCAGTGAAGCGTTTGGAATTTCAGGTTCATCCAGAATATACTAAAATATAAGGTTGAGTTCCTGTTAAAGGAACTTTATGAATAATGAAATGAATTAAATATATTAATAAGGAGATGAAAACAAGCTACCTGATGTGAGTTGCGACAGCTCAGTCACTCTGGCCCTCAGCATCTCCAGTTCCTCCTTAAGGCTAGGCAGGGATGACAGCTCTTCTTTCAACTCAATGTTTTCTTGCACCAGGTCTCTTTCATTTTCAGTACCCATTGGTAATCCAGCATTTAACGCAGAGTCAAGTTCCTCTTCATGGGCCTGTCAGGTGGAAGGTAGGACAAGACATTCATTAAAAACAGTATTAAAAAACATTTTAAATAAATGTTTTTGGTTCAGAAGCTGACCTGGAGCTGAATTTTTAACTGGGAGATGTGCTGGTTTTCTTGCGTCAGTTTATCCATAATCTCCTTCATTTCCTGAGGATCATTTAACCAGTCCTGTTCAGCACAAAACCCAGACATTGAAAGTGCCATTTAGTAGATGCATTTTTTAAATCATGTTGTATTGGTCAGCCCACACATGACAAACGCAGCATTATATAGGAGTTCACATTGTAAAGATACTTAAGACATATTTTAAGGGCATTGTATGCTTGACTGTGGGGAGAAAGTGGGAAAAAGAGTTGCGTTGAAATGGCAGTAGGCCGGTTTCAGAATCAGATTAGACCGCTAGAACACCCCAGATCCCCTTAATACCAGCCATGACTGACAATGTAGGAAAATACCTGTTTATGTTCTGTCTCGCTCAGCTCGTCAGAGTCGTCTGTCAAAAAGATTTTGAACCACATTTAAAAAATGCTGTTAGCATACTGTATATGGTGGCCTTACATGTTTAAAATCAAAAATAAGAGTCTTTGTACTGTGATATGCTTAATACATAAAGCTAAATACAAGCCAATAAATAAAACTATCCAAATCTGGTTGTCTGAACAGGAGGCATATAAGAGCTCACCGGAAAGGAACAGGGACCCTAGACAGAGCAGAACCAATGCAACCACAAGGCACACGTTGATCGACAAGCCTCTTTTTTCCTCTATCCGTTCAACGAGTTTGAATTCCACCTCCTCCTCGTCCTCATCTTCTGACGTGTTCATCATTGGTGCCACATTTCGCCTCCGTAGTCCATCAACATCCTCTGCGCTCGTGTCGGCTCTCCCAATATCAAAGCTACAGGGAGATTCTAGAAAGAAAAGATAGATAATGAGCAGTGAGAAAACAAAATCAGAGCAAGGTCATTCTTGGATGCATGATATTGTGTAATTGTAGGGCTTGTTATATCCATGAATCCGTTTAAAACTTCCTATTCTTGCACATGTAGAACGAGTTTTATACGTACCTTTACACTCTGGCACATCAGTCTCTTTTTCAGGCAATTCTGTGTCCTTTTCCGATAATGGCTCTTCTGCCTCATCAACAAAACCAGTGGTTTTTGAAGGTCTGTCAACAGCGCGGCTTTCTTGAGCGGCAGTGGTTACTGGGGAGGATCTTATAAAGTCCACAGAGCCCTCGGTTATGGGACCAATGTCAGACGGGGGGCCGGTTGGGGTGGGAGTTTTCATAAGAATGCTTGTATCAGGTTCAACACTAGGGGCACTACTTTCTTGGGTATGACTCTCAGGGTCAGGGCTTGATAGGGATGGGCTCAACTCAAGTTCATCCTCAACCTCAAAGGGGGGTGGTTCTGTGAAATGAGCCTCTAGTGGACCAACCAGGTCGACGTGTGTGACAAAGGGCATGCTTGAGAGTTGCTCGTTGTCAGTGGGGGAGCTGGTCACCATGTCATGAATAACAGGGGGCTCAGGTTGACACTCCGGGTCAGGGTCAAGGGGAACATTGCTAGTCGCGAATGGGCTTAACATGGTGGGGCTGGAGGGGACGGGACCCTCGCAGGGAGCAGGTTCAGTTTCCTGGCAAACCTTAGAAATCAGGGGAGATTAAAAGTTCAGGTCTAAATAGTCACTGGTAATAATGGATTAGAACTACAGACATAACGCACATAACCATTATAGACAGCCATCTGAAAAAGAAAACCCCTTGGACAATATTTGTACTCATTGATATTTGAGCAAAATTCCAACCATATTCACTGATAAAGATGACCCATTATAACAGGCATATTTTTCCAAATCATTCATGCAATGAAAATGAACAGAAATGCAGTTTTATAGTGTGGAAAAAAGTAGTACACATCTAGCTTCAATAGCTGGTGCTGCCCCCCTGAAAAACCTTAAGGTAGCCATTTCTTGTAACTGTCTATCAGTGTCTTATATTGACAGAGTGGATATTTTACCCAGACTTCTTTTCAGAACTGCTTCAACTGTGTCACTGTCCGATATCTTTAGGGCATGCACAGCCTGCTTCAAGTCCCGCCACTGCATTGCCTAGGATCTGGGCTTTCACCTTTCCTTAACCCTCCATTTCACCTTTTGGAACCAATCTCATATCTTTGCTTGTGCGTTTTGGATTATTGTCCTGTTGCATGATCCACGTTCACATCAACTTTAGCCTTTCGACATCATATTCTCAATACTTTTCTGGTACAATATGGAATTAATGGGTGACTCGAAGATGGCAAGTTTGCCAGCCCCGGAGGCAGCTAAGCTGCCCCAAACCATAACGCCACTGCTTTTGAACAGAAGTACCTAATACCAATCGTAAATCATGGAGGCATTGTTTTTTTCCCCAGCAAACATAGCATCTGGCATTCCGGCAAAAGAACTCCACCTTTGACTCCACTGTCCAGAGCACATTGTTCCAGTAGTTTTGGTCTTTACTCAAGTATTGCCAGGGAAGTGTCTGCAGTGTTTTAATATTTGTTTTGAGAGTAGAAGCTGCTTCCTTCCTGACCTCCCACATAGGCCAATTTTGTGTAGTCGTTTTCTTTTAGTTGACTCATGCACATCAACACTGACTGCAGCAGGAGAAGCGTGTACATCCCTAGATGTTATCCTGGAGGACCTTGAGACTTATATACACTGAACAAAATTATAAACGTAACCCTTTTGTTTTTGCCCACATTCACCATGAGCTTAACTCAAAGATCGAAGACTTTCTCTATGTACACAAAAGGCCTTTTACTCTCAAATAAGGTTCACAAATCTGTCCAAATCTCTGTTTGTATATAATATAAATGCTTATTTGGGTCAGCTCTCACTAAAATGAGTGGGACAAACTGGCCTACATAGGTCACCAGTGGTCTAGACTCTCTGTATGCAGAGAATGTGGCGGAAAATTTTATGATGTACTTTATAAAAATCTATAATGTTTTTTAGATGGCCTCAGGTGAGTGGTTTGATCTCATGTGTTTCCACGCCCATATGGTTAAGACCATACCAATTTTCTAATCTTTGAGAGATCGGACCCTACAATTTTTTTATCCAAACTCTTCTGACGGTAGGTTACCTTGAGTGAACAGTAAGGACGGATTATCGATCATGGAAAACCACTGATGTGGCCCAATATGTAATATACAATTATAATGTTTCCCTGGCACAACCAGGAGAGGACTGGCCACCCCTCAGAGACTGGTTCCTCTAAAGTGCATAACTCTTGTTGCTTGCTCTTTGGGGTTTCAGGTTGAGAATCAGTAAAAGCACTGTCACGTGCTGATATAAGAAATTGCTTTAGAAAATACATTTGATTGATTGACTGTGCAGATGATAAAACACTAGAGCCAGGCAAACTCATACATCAACATTATATTAATCTTCAAATACATTAAAGCAAATGCCAAAAGAAGAAAGGCTAAACAACAATTCTGGCAAGGATGATTTTTTTCAAGGATGACTGAGGACAAGTATTCTTATCAGCAATAACCTGGGAGCAATTCTGCTAGTGGAGTGACTCAGGTAGCTTAAGTTGGGTACCACTTTGGATAAATGAACAACCAGACATTTTACAAGGCAACATTGCAAAGAATGCATGACTTGTTAACAATAACTAAAATATAGATTTTTCACACAAAAATGCTAGTGGAATAAAATGTTTAATGAAAATATTAAATTTACATTGGTTATGTTTTCTAAAAGCCATTAGACAAGCAAAGTAATAGCATAGCATGAATAAAATCGCAAGTAAACAGGTTGTTGACCAAACAACACCATTCACCAGTGCTTTCATGATACAACACTGCCTAACTGATTAATTATCAAGTTAACCCTATAAAAGTTGAAAGAATGATTCTTTAGGAAAGCAGCATGGTTATGAAGCACTCACAGTACAGACCTGTTGACCCTCTTCAGACAGCACAGCTTCTACAAGAATCTCCGGTTCATATGGCTTAGACTCCCCGATTGCCCCTGAAACAACAACAACATAACAGGAGTAATAGATTTTTACAAACATACCGTTAAACTGTGGTAATCTTCTGTTTTGCTTAAATCATACCTATACACTTAAATTACACAATTACTTTTAAAACAGTTAAGACACTTGCATGTCAGGTATAGATTTTAAAACATATTACATTTTTTGTTTGTATCCCAATGTTATACTTTATATACTGTCACAGCATACAGAACTATAACAAAACACCTAGTTAGCAGATTACCAGTGAGATGATTGCTAATAGAAAGGATCTCCTCTAGTGATTACCAAACATCTTGTCAGTATGTGCCTCAAATATGGAGCAGTAACAGTTTAACACACACAAGTCAAAATGACATTATTGCCATGACTATTTTAAAACATCCAGATATAAGAGAGAGATAAAACTGCAGGTACCTGCGACTTCCTCTGACAAACTAGGTACATCACCTAGACTTTCAGTCCCATCATCCACAGGGCCCATTCCCTCAGCAGCTTCCTGAAAAGTAGAACTCATTGTGGATAGGCTTCTCATTGTCTGACTTTGTTTTTTACCTCACCATAAATTCACTCAACCATGACCACTACAACAGACAATGTTGGCAAAGTGGAAATATAACAAAACACACAGCTCAGAATACTTATCTGAAATCCAAAGCCGTGCTGTGGTGATCTGCCTATGCTGTTGTGGCAGTTGGCATTGTGTTGGTGCCAAATCAGCATTATCAATACTCAGAAATGTGCTGGAGTTTGCCTGGCATGCCAGATGATGGAGGATTTTCAATTGTGACTTCTCTATTGGTTTATTCGATTTTACAGGCAAGCACAAACAACTACAGACAATAAATCTGACTGGGAACCAAAGTTTGACAAAGGGTGTCCATTTTACCTCTGGGGACAGCATGGTCCAACTGTTAGTAGACGAGCCGCTGCGGCTGCTGCGACTGCTGCCGGTGCTGCTGCTGTTGTCAGACATTGCCCCCTTGAGGCTAAGCAGAGCAACAACTTTCTGCAGAGAACACAGATTCGCTCAGTTTGTTATGAATTAACAAATAGCTCGCAATGTTTTCACAATGTACGCATACATGCATGATCTTTTTTTTTATTGTGAATTTATATAGGCCTGATAAAGTTTCCTGGAAAATAATCAAATGAACGGGGACATACATTTATGCATATTGTACATTAGGCCAGAACTTAAATTATATTACAGATAATTGCAGTCAAACCTTTGTTCAACAGTGAATAATATCCATAATAAAATTAAGAGCAATCAATCTGTGGCCTACCAGCCCCCTGAACATTAAGGTACATTTGTGGAACTTCAGAAATTGCACAACCATAATAAATTGACATTTTAAATCTGTTTAAACAATGTCTGATTGGGACATCACAAATGTTTTTCACCGTGGCTGTGTCGTTCAGAAATGACCAAAAATGGTCAGCTCCAGTTTTGCACGGAGGCTGGAAGCTAATTGTTAGCTTGCTAACAAAAACAGGGCTTTGGAAGTCTGATTAAAATCAGTACGACATGTTATTTTTAAGCATTGCATTTCAAGCGAGTGTTGGCTCAAGTGAGATGTAAAGTAAGAGATGTAGTCATGACACCCAACTCACTGGAAAGAAATGTTTGTAGCCACTAGGCAGTTTATTTTGGTTAGCTGCCCATGGTAAACAAAGAAGGCTGCGCTTCATGCAATCACTTTCCACACAGTAACAAGCGGTCTCTTCCGCTTGCAATAGTTACGCATTAACCACACAATATACTCGTTCCAGAATCATATCAGACATGTAAGTAGCATTTTCTTACCTAGCTTATTTTCTTATTTTATCTTGGATGGCCCTTAATCGGTTGGTATTATTTTACCGACAGCGTTCCTATCGTGAACTTGAAAATGTTGGGAATTCCAAGCTGCGTCACTCCAATGCTGCACGGTCTTTTCCAATGGGCTGTCTACATGGCCGAACGCGTCACGTCCCTCGAACTTAACAGCCAACGAGTGTAAAGTGTGGTGTCAGGAAAAGGGTTTTATTGACGTGCACAGGTGAAAGAAAACAGACCTCTTCTTTCACTACTGCTTGCATGTCCACATTTTATACTGGAGACGAGGCATCTTCAACCACCCGAACATTGACACGTCTGTACTTTGGCTAGCTATATTTGTCGGGACTTCCCATCTGACTATCCCCCTTCAGCCCAGTTGCATGACATTGCCCATCTGTTTCACCATTACCACAATCGTCAGGTTCTAAAATAAACTGCACAAGAATGTGTTTCTCTCTGTTGGACATCTGTAAACCCAATAAACTATAAACGTGTCCTGAACGTACCCAAATTACATCTGACCTTGAAGTATAACTTTCTTTTTTCAATTGATATTTATTTGGTTCTCGAACAAGGTCTACAGGACAAAATAAACTAATCCATGATTTTGTTTTCTTTTAATGGCCATTACAATATTACAGCTTACTTTAGCCACGCAGGCTCTAAATCAATTAATGTAATGGACGTACATGTTTTAGAATGTCCAAATAATCAACAAGAAAAAATACATTTGATACAGAGTTCATTTCAATCAAAATGTCGTCACTCACACTCTGATTTCTTTCATAGATATTAAGCTAGAGTGTTCTAAAATCTGGATCTGGAAAGGTTGTTAAAAGAACTATATACTGTGGGTTATGTGTGGCTCAGTTGGTGGTGCATGCAGCGCTGTGATTGTGGGTTTGACACCCTTGGGGACTTGTATGAAAAATGATGAACTACCAGCACTAACTACTTTGCTCCAGATAACAGCATCTGTTGACATTTTTTTTTATCTAGACAGAGATGAGGACAGACAGCTAGCTTGAGTACCTTGGTTGTTGCTATGCAAGATAAAAATGCTTCTTTGATAGAACAGCTCCGTCTGCTTGAGGTGGTGGGCCAACCTCCAAGCAGAGACGTCAGCCAGTCATTCAGAGAAGCATGTTGTCACTTGGATTTCAGAAGGGGGAAAGATAAAAAAATGTAAGCATAATTTGAATTTCGAAGTCAAGCATATCCGTGAAAACAAAAAAAATGATGTCGGAAAAAGCTCTACATGAGTGTAGCACCATGGAGCCCAACCTCCCATGCTATAAATACCCATCAAACACCTTCATTTATTGATTTCAGAACCACTCTTCATTTAAACTCTTACTGCATGGAGTCCAGGAAGAGTGGTACCTTTTTCATTCCCTCAGGGAATGAAGGTTATAGCCATAAATAAAGATTCCCTTTTTGTTCTGTTTCTTTAGTTCCATTATATGGGAACAACACATGGCACCGCTAATCCAGAAAGGTGAAAGTGCCCTGCAAAATGTTCAGCATGCAAATTGTACAATCCAATGGTCACAGGAAACCCCTAGTCAGTTCCATATAAATGTGGTACACATCAACAGGACATAAAGCATATAGATGCTTCTAGTCCGTGCACAAAATAGAAGGGGCAGTAAAGCGAAGGTAGTCAAATTACAGAACCTTACAGGAATGTAAAACCTTGCTTACAGACTACTGTAGACCGGCCATGCTGCTAAATACATTATTCAAATATTTTATCTAAACAGCTTGCCCATGTCAAAGAGCATCTGCACGCTCTCATTGGTTGACACAAACATTCTACCTCACATGGGTCACTGAAATATAAAAGAAAGAGGGATTATTTAAAGATATTTTAAAAAACAACCACATTGGTTTATTTTCCCTTTTTTCTGTTGATTAGTCCTTGGAGTAGAGAAACACGATTTTATATGATTCTGAGTCAACATTCTACAAACATAAAAATACAAAAAAACTAAAAAATGCATTTCAGTAGTTGGTTTAGTATGCATGTTAGGCACAAAATCCGATGGGTGGCCCAAGTAAGGAACCTAACTAACAAGTTGAATGGCAGCTAAATACTACCTAATAGTGGAAGAACTAAGGTCCCGCTTCAAAATCTCCTGCAAAAAATCTGGACATCTGCTGGCTAGACTTTATCAACCAATGACTGAGATCCCACTCATCACCCTACACTGGTTGCTAGAAGTGAGTCTTATGCCCTCTTCTGGTGGAAGAGACTATGTGAAGAAGGCAAAGGAGGGGCCCACTGAGCCTGGTGAGCTGGTGGAGCAACAAGACTGGTAAACACATAAACATGTGCACTGGAAAGACCTCCGGTGGGCCTCCTGGCTCGCCGACCAAAAGCCAGATGAGCAGGACAGCGCCAAGGGAGGCACACGCAGACTACTCTTGCCATCACCTCTTATTACTGGAGGTGATCACAGAGGTCAACTAATGCATTGTCAAATAATGAGACAGGAGATGAGTCCATCCAACAAAACACAGGTCAGGCTCAAGAAGACACAACTGAGAAAACCAAAGACAGTGTTTACCTACAACCGCAAAAGCTATGCCCTTCCTAAGAGCTGAGACGGAACCCCAGGAAAGACAAAGAATAATGTCAGCAGTAGCCCCTGTTTCAGTAAAAAGATGTGAGCAGGGGACACCAGCCAACAAAATATAATCAATTCCATTTGGTAAACTTGGAGCTTGGACGCCATGCGAAGCAAATGACAATCAACCCCCAATTGTTCCGCCACCCAAATGCAGAGATTTGCATACCTCCCCTGCTGAATTTCAGATTACTTAGCAAGCATCCACAAGAACAACACTAAATCAAAATAGCATTCATGGGAAGTTGATAGGAAGAAGCTTCTGCTGGCTTCCTCTCAGAGACTGGTTTCTCTCTATGTTTCGTCCTACGTTTCAGGTCCTTTTGGGGAGATTTTTCTAGCTACTGTGCATCAACCCTGTTATTGCTTGCTCTTTGGGGTTTCAGGCTGGGTGTTTTGTAAAAGCACTTTGTGACAACTGCTGGTGTAAAAAGGCATTATAAAATCCCAGATAAATGAAATATCCTTTCTTATTCTAAATAGACTGCTATTTAACAAAAATATTGTCAAATTCTAAATGAAACCGTGCACCCTACTATGCTACCTCCCTCTTTCACAGTTAGAATTGAATTAGACCCACTGCCTAATTACATTTACAGGGAAAATCTAATTTTGAAAAGTACAGTGTATTACAGACCATAGCAAACTAAATTATTTGTACCTAATGCAATAAAATAAAATACAACTATTTTTAAATGTATTTTCTTGCTAGGAAAACTAGCCTGTCCATGTTGTATGGCTTCAGAAATATCCAGTGGCTGGTGTAAATATTGCCATCTGTGCTGAATGCTCTTTCTGAGGAGGAGCTTGTGGGTGGGATGCAGACACTTCTTTGCCAGTTTTCCAGTAGGTGGAATGTCAGCCCCAAGAACTTTTCACTATTTCAAAAGGTTTATCTGAGAGTCAGCATCTGGCGACAAAAGGTTGCACATGAGAAACATCTGTTCAGCATGGCTATTTGTCTTTTTGTTCCTGTCCATTACACATATTGAGTGGGCATCTCTTTATTGTCCATCATAACGAGATGGCTAACTCCATACTCCATCAGGTTTCCTCCATGTTGGTGTAAAATAAACTCAATTAGATATCTTAAATTGTCATTGTACAACTTTGTCCAAAAATGAGTCCAAAGGGTCGTTCTTTCTATTGAAAGATTCGAAAAGATCCGGATCTGTAAGGTGAGTCGAACTTCCCGTCACTACAACCAACAGTCGAAAATTCATTAGATTTAATCATCGTCGTTGAACTAAACATCATACAGTCGACATGTAGTCACATCTGACATGTTTGCAGATCTGCGACGTTTAAGTGTGATAACCGACGTTGGTCAACGTCTAGACAAAAGTGAATCACTTGAACACACCCATATACTTGGATATTGTGTATTCGATAGGACGCAATGCATACATTTTTTTTGTAATCCTATCTGAAATCCAGATAACTTTGTATAACAGATAACCAACCCGATGTAGAACAGATGATTACTTTCAGATTTGACATCCCAGCGATTTTGCAAGAAAACAACACAAAATGCCGTTTTATAATAATAATATTACATTAAATTGATAAAGCGCTTTTCAGGGACCCAAAGACACTGTACAATAGTGAACAAAAAAGAAACAGAAACAAAATAAATACTATGAGAAAACAACGAAGATTGATAGTGTGGGATTTGACATGGCTATGGGTATAACATTACACAGTAACTAACAAATTGTGTGACAAATCATATTTCAAACAATTTGTTACATAAAAACGTAATTTGTGACACGCACACAGAAT
Source organism: Esox niger (assembly GCA_016801105.1). Classification (NCBI taxonomy): domain Eukaryota; kingdom Metazoa; phylum Chordata; class Actinopteri; order Esociformes; family Esocidae; genus Esox; species Esox niger. The sequence goes on from JACXGJ010000330.1 coordinate 110,241, forward strand.
TGTGTTAAACTGATGAGTCAATAGTTCCTCGGAGCTGTAACCAATGAGAACGACGTGCTGCGTCACATTATTTTTGAGCAAATTATCCAATGAGAAGCAGGGACTTTTTGAATGGTGAAAGGCGGGATTAATAGCGTTAGCGAGGGAAACGAACAGTGAAACAAAAAAAGTACATCAAACGCACCAGATTGATTCGAGGCACGACGAGGATAACTGTCTGGCTAGGTGGAATATTGTACAAACGAAAATCCCATTGTGATATATCAGGATTATTCAGTAAATCCCAACTGCTGTCGTGGAAGTAGCCGTTTGAAGGAAGGTAAATGAACGTGTGCTTTTTGTAACCTTAGTTTTATTGTAAGAAACACGTACAGTCCTTGCTAACTTTCGTAGGTCTTTTACTGTACATATCCCGCTAAATTTGTTAACAGTTCTTGGATTAATATGTATCTAGTGTAGTGTAACAACCGTAGTGTAATTTTAGTAAATGCAGTGGGTGACAACATGAAAACGTATAACTAAGCTTGACTTACTAGCTACCTTGTAGCTAACCATACCTAAATCAGGGTACCTTGTATACGTTGGTGAGCTACTGTAGGTAACTACTGACTGATCTAATCCGGACATGTGACCTGTAACTATCATATTTTCGGCTATTCTAAATGGTTGCTTTCAACTTTTCCAGGTGGACATCATGTCTCAGAAACAGATCTATTATTCTGACAAATACGACGATGACAAATTCGAGTATAGGTAAGAGTAAAAATTGTTTCATATAGTTTTGATATTACCCAACTATGCAAACTTTTTACTCTACAATAGCTATTATTTACACGTCAGTATGTCTGCCTGGGCAGCTGGTTTACACAGCCTTGTTGGAGTTTGTTGACATGAGGTGCCACAACGAAAAGTGCAATTTTTCCATTGTAGGCACGTGATGCTACCCAAAGACATTGCTAAGCGAGTGCCCAAAACCCATCTGATGTCTGAGACGGAATGGAGAAACCTAGGCGTCCAGCAGAGTCAAGGCTGGGTACACTACATGATCCATCAACCAGGTACACTGTGAGAGGCAATTGGGGTCACGAGATGTCACACAGTAGAAAGACTACACCAAATCAAACATTAATTAAATAATTCTGATCACTCTAACTTTGTTCTGCACTGTAATGGCCAGGACATAATTGCACTTGTAATTGGTTCTCAATTGGCATAGCTGCTAAAATAAAATGTAAATCAATAAAAAATAATTCTGGGCTGGAATAAAATGAGTGTGGAGCCTGTGGGCTGTAATTATAACTACAATTGACTCACACGTCTTAAGTTATGGGCATGCATTTTCTGACCTACATATATTTGGCTTGTGTTTAATAACTGTGATATGGATTATTTTAATACGGATACATGTTTGCTTTACATCTAGCATGTGTTGATACATGGTGTCGGGCCTCTGGGCTTTGGACAGACACCATGACGTTAATGCACTGTTACCCAAATGCACTCTACAATGTAGTCGAGAAGGTTATTCAATTCAATATGCATCTTTTCGAATGATGGCAAATAACGGAGCTCTATGAAAAACAGACAAATTTAGGCTAGTCAATTGTTCTGTGCAAAGCAGTCTCCTCGAATGTTGAATGTTATTTTGGTCTGTGGTAGACCCAGCTATCCATTCATTCATTAGTGGTTGCAGCCCCACTAAAATGTGTTTGAAATCAAAAGACGGGAACTTAATGCTGTGTTTGCGCTTCATTACAATAGATCAGGTCTTATACCAGGCCTAACTTCAGTCAGAAATTGTGGCAGGGTGCTTTGAGCACATTAAGTGGCAGAGGCAAAGTGCGCAAACTCCATTTCAGCAATTAAATAATTATACATTTACTCTGACAGGTCACAACCCACTGTTACCATGTGGGTCGCAACCCATGCTTTAAGAAATGCTTCTGTAGACATGAAGGAATAGACACCAAACTCTTTTAGGATATTACAGTAGCGCCATGTAAGTACTCAGTGACATGGTGAATGTAGCATCTTATTATTGAGTAAAGATCCGCTGAGTTGTTGCCTGCAGTTCTGGGGCAAACAATTTCTGTCTTGGGGATGTCTTATTTTTGGTTTAGGTTGTTATTGCTAGATTAAAGGGATTAGAATGTGCTGCTCTTTAGATGTTTTAAAGCTAATGCAGCTTTTGGGGTGTAAATTCTCTGTACGACTCAATGCCAAAACAATGTACTTGATATAAGGGATGTATTCACTAAAATCCTAATGAAATCAGAGGAGAGACTTCAAGTAGTTTTGTTGTGAAGTGATTGCTATGGTTGTGCACTATTAAATCCAGTTGTGGTAATGATCCTGGAGTGTAACATGGAGCTCAGCATTCCAAAGGACTTTTTGCAGGATACATCTGTTATCTTGATTAAGGTGCCATCAGCAGATTGAGGTCTGAGTCATAGTGGTGGAAAACTAATGATCTATATTTTACTATTGCAGTGTTATTTTTGCACTAGTTGGCTGTGCTTAGAGAAAAGTTTGTGGTTTGCCTGTCATAGTTTTGTATTGTAATTCTATATAAATTGAAACCGACAGCTCTGTCCCCATCCAAAAGTAAAACACTGCACACCAAACCCTCATTTTGATTAGGTTTGTGATTGGTGGTGAAAACTTGACATGATGATACCTCTTGAACAGTTTTTTTCTTTTGTTGAGCAACTTGGCAAATTCAGTGGGGTGATCTTTTGACTGAAGCTCATCTTTAAATATGGATTTCTTGTCAACACTTATTTCCTTATCTAAAACCATTTTTCTCTTGTTTTTCTTCAGCAGGCATTGTAATACTTTGGAACATTGTATTGCAATAAATCATAGCATTGAATCGCATTACTAATAGTGTTACCCTAATAGTTGTTGCCCAGTATATTTTAGACATTGTATCAGTCCCTGACAATTCCCAACCATACTGACTTATACTCAGAATATTTATTTCTATTAATTTTTCTTATTTTTAGACAGAAAAGTGTGGAAAGGAGTTTTTGCTGAAATATGTAAAAGCCAGATTCAAACCCACGCTGTAGCAGTACATGTGCACTGAAGTATACGGCTTAGACAGCTGGACCAGCCATGGGAAAAGCTGAATCGGTTGTACCCTTTGTCAGGTGTGGATAAAATATCAGCCATAGCCATTTACCTTGACAAACGACTGTGCTTTATTAAGAAACTGCACTGATTGAATATATGGTTCCCTGCGTTGGGTGTGTCCAACTAACGTGTTTAATGAGCTTGTTTCTAGGTGGAGACACTCCTCTTGAAACACTAAGGCCTAAAAAGTTGAACCAGGCAATGGTAAGACAGGTGTCAGATTGAGAGTGAACTGGGTAGAGTTCTGTGTCTCGTTACCGGTACCCATAGCCTTATTTGACTGGGTGGTCACGGTCATGCATTCAACAAGTGTGCACTGATTTGCATATGTTCAACATAAGCCTTTTCTTGCCTAGACAAAATACTCAAATCATGTCATGGTCCTAAGACACAAACTTGAATACTAACCTTAGACTCAGGCATTTCTCAAAAGCCTCAGATGAGTTATGTTAAAAAGGGGTGTGGTATGATTCCAAGTTGAATGGCGTTGTGCAAAATAGAACACTGTATAAAACCTTCTTTAACCATAGCAATAACCAAAACCAATGAAAAGCGTTTGTCTTTCTGGGGGAATTTACTGTCTCCTGTGGAACACTTTGTACTTAGGCCAAGTAAATGCAACATTTTAGATTTTCCAGACTTTTAAGGATTGAGTCAACAAAATGAGATTTGGAAGGCTCAAGGATAACCTTGTTTGATGCCAGAATACGTCAAAGAATTAATAGGTGCAAAGGTATGCCAACATTGGGAAGAAGTAGCAATGTGGCACTGCCTGAAACTTTTCTTAGCTTCACATTCACTAAAAATGATTCCCTTGTTCATTCCAGAGCCCCACATCTTGCTGTTCCGTCGTCCACTGCCAGCAGCCTGAACTGTCAAAGAAACAGACATCCTTGGGAAAAGTACTGGTGGTGGTTGGAGATAAATGAACACACCGCAGATGAAAAAGACAATATTCTACAGCATTGTGTACTCTGCATTGGAGACAGTAAAGAGCTCCATGCTACTGCCTGAGTTACTGTAAATTCTTGTTTCCTTGTGACCTGCTCAGAATCCTTTCAGATTTCTCTATTTGTATCTGTATAAACTCCTACATTTATACTAGGAATAATGTGATGATGATGATGTCTGTATGTGTCTGTGAAGAAAAAGGAAAAGCAGTTGTGGCAACAGCTTAGTCATTTTAAAGATGTCATTTGTATTTTAAGCCAGATTGAAGTTTTGTGCCATTGCATAAACTATAATTGAGTGACAGTTTCAATGTGTAGGGATGTCACTAAAATTACCATATGAACAAATATCTAAGATGGCACTACTTGCTTTGAATACTGCAGATCACATGTCTTTCAAGTTTACACGCTCATTACTTATAAACATACGCTAATGATGGCAGCCCTCTGGGTATTTTAAGAGGTTTTTGAATGAATCTGGATCTGCTACAAATGTATTGTGAAATGTAAGTTGTGGGTATTTAGAGCTGTCATAAGAGCCCAACATATTGTTGCCGTGTTTGTGATTGAACAAATCAGCTGCTCTGTATAAATTCTGCTAACCGTGACATGTACTTCTAATCTGAAACCTTGTAAAGATTGAGGAAGTGATTGAGCTTTTTGTCATTCTTTTTATTCTGCTCTTATGGCAATTACAGGGATGGATTGATCTAATGCAGGGGTAGGCAACCCTCTTTCTGGAGTACTGTATGTTATGCAGGATTTAGTTCCAACTGGGCACAGCTCCAGACCAACTGAACTTAATTTATTAGCTAAGTGATTGCCTACCTTCATCACACCTGGTCTTTCGGGTCGGTTATATCAAAAATAAGAAGTAATTGGTGCTCCGGGACCAGGGTTGATTCCACCAGATTGAATGCATTTAAAGGTTGTCCCTCAAGAGTTTTCATTTTGAGAGTTGGTGTATGTTTTTGAATAATGTTTATAGGTCAGAGTCACCTGACCACCTACTTGCATGTTATATTTGTTTCTATGTATGCCTTTAAGTGTAGTTCGAGCTGATTACTAGATGATTATCAAGCTCTTAACTCGCCGGTGGCTAAGACAATGGTTTTCAGCGACCCAGTATACTAAAGGTGTTTTCACAGACAAAATGGATTCTAGGCATAAAACCTCTAGTTCATAGGTCTTCAACCCTCTCCTGGGGACCCACCAACCATTCCATCTATTAGATTTATCCCAGAGCTAGCACACCTGATTCAACTTTAACTAATTAACAAGCCCTTACCTGTTAAATCATGTGAGGTCGTTCAGGGCAAAAACTAAACTGAGATGGATGGGGGATTCCAAGGAGGGTTGAAGCCCTATGGTCTTGTTTAATAAAAACTCAGCTTTTTTTGTCCTAGTATATTCTTCAACTGTGTCTATGAAATGTGTTTGGAACTACAGACTGAAGTAGCTGTGTAATAATCCCCATAACATCTAGCTGCAAAACAAATGTGTTATTACACCATAAATTTCTTCCATATGATATGTTTGGTCTTCAAAGGTCTGTGTTTTTTATAGGTTTATACCACCTCAATCGTTATGATTACAAAATATATCTAGAATGTATAAATATAACTTTGTTTATATTTTGCCAAAACATTTTTATCGAGTGAATTGATGCAAATATGTGGACATGTCACCTTGTTTTGAAGATTCATCAGTATCAAAATGTCAAGATGAGATCTGGGTGTGACCGTAACATTTTAACTGCTTCCGGTGTGGGGACTAAATTTGATCCTGATTCATTTTCAGTAAGTGGTTGTGATGCCTGGGTGGCGATGAGAGCACTGACTGGATCTGATGGTCTGATAAGTTTGAAAAATATGATAATGAGACTTAATTACTTACAATTGATCAGTGGGGAAGATGTCAGGGCCCTCTACACCCTCAAAGGATAGATACAAATATATACATATATTTGCAATTTTGTTTGATGTAATCTTTTTGTAATAATCATCCTATTGAATTTTTAGTTTGAAAATAATGAATACTTTTCTCTCAGATATTAACCAATTAGAATATTTCTTTGGTAGTTTTTTATACTGAACAAGACATTTAGTTCACAGCTATTCATCATGTTAACTGCAAATTGAAAATTAACAGAGAAAACAAATTATTGCAAAACTAAAATAAAACAAACAAAATAACACATCACAGCAAAATATACATTATAGCTAAGTTAAAGTATTGGAGTTATAATTAATAATTGGTCACCCCGTCCAAGGATTTTAAGTACATTTAAAAAACCTGTAATGATTTTTTTTCCCAATATGAGTAGCATGACTAGTTTACTCAGTATGTACCGTTCCATATCCATCCAGTTCTTTGGTAGTATTCTAGTAGAAATTATCTAGCTGTGCTCAATGCAATTGGCTAAGTCCTCAGGATTTAAATAGAAGGCATCAACCAACGTAAATGAAATTTTGAAATGACAGTAGAATCAACCCATCACAAAATGTCTTGTAATAGGTATGACACCTAAAGGTCCTCTAGGGGCCCAAAGTATCTGCAGCCCCGCAGACTTTGCTCACTATAACTCATACTTCCGTTTCATCATTTCCTGACTCACTCCTTTCCATTTCAAACTCTTGTAACTTGAGTAACCTTATGCATTTCCACTTGTCCCAAACTAGTGTTTTACCCTAAATTCCCGATTTTTTTTTTCTGTTTCAGTTGACACAGGCCAGAGCCAGTCAGCCACTACGCCATGGCCGAATAGCCTGGCTCTCAGTCCAATGCCCCGGACTTTAGGACTTAGGGCAGGCTTTGAGGATTGACACATGACGGGGTGTGAAAACTCGGCATGTTGTTCTATTCGAATGAGGAATGGTGTTTCATTTGGTGTATCGTTTGCATTAGGCTTCTCGTAATGGTTTTCATCGTATCCAACAAACAGATCACTGATAAAATAAAATGAAGCAACTGTACAGTGAAGCAAAGAATCAGGACAGAAAAAGTTGGAACAACCGAGTGTGATACGATGTCATTGACTCGATAGAAAAACAGAGCGTTGAGACTGAGACATAGCCTGCAGAACCTATAACACAAAATTACCTCAGAATTCCTCCAAATCCTGTTAAAGGTAGATAGTTTTGACAAAATACTTAAATTAAACAATGGATACACTGGTTTAGTTGCAGTTTCACGAGTGCAGGTGAAGGAGCCAGTCACAGGAGTTTGAGGAATAAATTATTTTTATTACTTACATTCAAACACTGTATTGTAAACAACGTGAGCATGGCGTTATTGTTTATTGTACTACCTGAAAAATTGCCTTTTATTTTTCATAACCTAGAAACCAGATCACATTGATAGTTTACTACTCCTTCCCTGCATGAGCCCCTTAAGTCCTTGGTACCAAAAGTACAGTGGAAACAGAAAAGTCTGGTGCCAACGTTAGCAGTAATCACTGGTGTAGCCCTGGTACTGTGGTAAAGCACCAACGTAACTCATAATGCTTGGACAATTCCTCTGTTGTTTACTTCCATTTCAGAATGTCTCTTAAATCTATGTCTTGTTAAACTAGCTTGTTATAACCAGTATACCTTATACATAAGGCTGCACGATTAAGCAAAATATAAATCGAAATTACAATACTGACGTGCAATTTCCAAATTGCCAATTTACACGACTTTCAGCTAAAGAGTGAATGACATTTGAGTCATGGTAAGTCAACCGGCACGCGGCATAGTACGTCCGTAATAATTGTTTATTTTTCAGGTGCAGTAGTTTTTTTGTAGATTACTTAAATACCTGGACTAATTTTGTTTAGATGCTTGATGCATTATCAGTGTTTGTTTGACTTAAAACAGCAACTGCTTGCGAGAGGTACCAATATATTGTCGCATACACCAGTGGCCCCCAACATTTTTCAGTTACTGTACACCAAAAAGATTTTGCACTGCTTGGAGTAACCATGAAGTACCCCGTTATGTTAATTTCACTAGCAAGCCTATGGGGTCATGAGTGTTTTCAAGTACCCCCTGTGGAGAGGCCAAGTACCCCCAGGGGTCCTAATACCCCTGGTTGGAAACCACTGGTTTAGCCTACTCATATCATTGAAAAAAGCTTTAGTTTATGTACATCATAGCAGCAATCAATTATCACGTTTGGCTGAGTTTTATAAAAAATGTTAAGGTATGTTGATCGTGTGGGAAGGCACTGTCAGCAGTTTTCGGTTGGCTATTTGTTTCATGTGTATTACTATAAACAAATCGTTGGCGAAATTAGTCATATCTCCAATTCTTATTCGACTAGTGTTTTCTAAGGATACGTCTAAGGATAATAATTCAGCCATCATTACCCTGAAATGTTTATTTGATTTTATAAATTATATTTATAATGTGCTCCTATTGCAACTATAAAGTCATATTAGAAAAAGGTGGTGGGGATTTTCGCCAGGGGGGATGATTAGGCACAACACCGGCTCACCACGTTCACCTACAAGAGCCGGCTCGTATGCGAACGACTATCACTAGTCTTAACATTAGATCATTTTGGCACGCATTAACATAACGCCAAGTTTGAATATGTAGCTAGACACAATAAAGCATAATTAAACTGACTGACGTTTCTTATGAAGTTCAATGGCCGTCTAGTATCTAACAACTTGAAATAGTCGATCGTTTTTACAGCGCAATAATCAAGTATACTAAATTAGAAAATAAAACCTACAGGACATTAGATCTCCAGGAACAGGGTTGGGCAGCCCTGACCTTGTTGAAATGCCTGCTGCATACTTTAGATTGGACTGTATAGTCATGTGGTCCCGACGTATTTGAACTAACCACTGCTTCTTCAGCTCAACGTAAAGCGGGAAGCAATGCTACTAATAACTCCATCCTGTACAGTGGTACAGAGCAATGTTCTAAATATTTATTTACTTGTTTCATAAAAAATAAGTTATCTTTTTCCAAATCCGAATCATGTTTATTTATCTAGCTAAACTTCAGCCGACAGACTAATGTATCCAATTAACGCGCGCCAGAAAGTGGCGAGCATTATTATTGTATGAGGGAAGTACGTCACCACCCTAAGTGCAATTAGCCCATTCATCAGCATCTCAAAACAAATGCGAAGACAGTGGCTGTTTTTCAATTCCAAGATCGCTAAGAACGCACTTGATAGCTTCAGAGGAACGTTCTTGGCAAGTGTGCTTGGCTATTGCGCAATACCCTGGGCTCAGGAAGGCGCAGACCGTTTAAGCAGCGAGCATTATCAGCGCAACATTTGATACACTTTTGCTGAATTGTGTTTGCGTAGTAAATGTGTTTAATGTAGGCACCTACTACTCCATAAAGTAAGCAAAATCAAAACGAGTGTGTCATTTGACTCATTTCATAGGATGCGTATTAAAATAACGCAAAAAATAGTGTTCTGAAGCTCCCGTGTGAATTGCCTTGTCCGTACCTCTAAATATAGAGATTTGTACCTAATAGGCTATCTATTTAGCCTATATATCCAATCGGTTGCCTATCACTTTCCTCAGCTTTTTCCCGCTGGTACCTTGTGAATTTCACAAGCACTTTAATTGAACCCTAGGCGACAATCCCATGATTAAGAGTAGCCTATTCTGTAAAATAATGTTGTCCGGTTATTTTAAATGTGAAATCACTACTGCAATAATTTCACTCAAAGCTAACGTAAACCTGTAACTACCTAAATAACTTTCGATATAAACGTATAGCTACAGAAATATAGCTAGATACTGTATATAGCGACAACAGCAAACCTGAAAACAACCAGTGCTACTAACTAGCTAGCTATTTGGATAAATAGTAAATGTGTGTATTTGAATAATGACAATCTATAAATACGTTTTATAATTTTCTTAACGGTGTCATCTGTGAGGTTTCAGTGTCAAAATGAAATGGTGAAACAGAAGTATGAGTTTTAGCCTGCCGAGTTTAAGCCGGGCGGGTATTCTATCAACGCTGCAAATTAAATCCGCGTTTAATTGAAAAGCCCCGGCTTGAGTGAACGCCACCGTCCATTTAAAGCCAATCCGTTCCATTAACACAATCTAGCCGTGTCTTGTCAAAGTTAAATCAAACAAGGCTTGAACAAGCTTGCACGCGCACTGAGTACATAAGCAGCCCAGAACGATCATCGAAATGAAGATAATATGTGTCAAAAAAGAAGCGAAAGCGAAACCAGAACAAACCCAGCTGAAGGGACTTTAAAAATAGTCATCACCAAAAATGAGTCATCACCAAAATGGGCCCAGTATTTTTAATAAATTAACATTCAGATCACTAGATAGGTAAGAAAATTAATTAAGCTAATTTATGCGAACTGAAATAACTAATGCGTTTACTGTTAATTAGCCTAATTTGGTGAGGCTTGAAGCCTTTCTGACCTAGTAATCCTTGGCCTATGTTAATTCTCAGCAGTAACATCCCAACAGGGGCCAACTGAATAGCCAAAAAAGAATGTGACAGCTTTGATATAAAAAATCAGGCACATATCTTTTGACAGCATAGAGGGGGACCAAGGATGTGGCACACTTTGCTTGGCAGAGCATTTCTGTTCAATTGCCCAGCATGACTAAGATATTAATGTAGTGGAGTCTTTCAAAATGAAAAATCCAGTTCCGAATGATCCCAACATTGCACACATTCCACAATAATATTTGTAACTTTGGGTCTGACATTGTGTGAGCTTTCAAATCTGGTTTTGCATAGGCCTTCTGCAGCTACATGTTAATGCTATGACATACCAGATTTTTTTCTGATTGATCTATGCCAATCAGGTAAAGTGAAACATTATCTCTACAGTACAGTTACTACTTTGTGAGGCAGACATTGAAATTGACATTTCTGTAAACAACTGCCAGGGTAACAGGATTGACATCCAAACTTATTTGATTTATTTTCACAGATGTGCACATTTCGTCCAAATCGTTAGTTACTGGGAATGTAACTCCAGTTATATGAGTAGAGCGGAGCCCGCTTGAGTGGCTTTAGCTCCTAGTGGTTTACCCCTGCCGCGTCTGCGGCCCATAATGAAAATCATTATGCAACAGCCAATCAGGACACGCCTGCTCCTTTATAGGACTCGTTAGCCCAGAGAACACCCTCTCGAGTTTATTCAGCAACAAACTCGTGGGACTGCAGGGCAACAGGTCTAGGGGGCTCCGCTCCACTCATTTAACTGGAGTTACATTCCCGGTAACTAACATTATATGTTGTGGTGCTCCGCCCCCTAGAGGGGCTTTAGCTCCTAGTGGTTCACGGCAGAGCGAGCAAGCCAAAAATGTACTCCATGCCAGACCAACCAGTAATGCTCACAGGGTCCAGTTAACAACCATCCCCTAAAAACCTCAAGACAAAACATACCCAAAAGCTGACAAGGTCAGAGAAGGGATAATTGAATGCGTAATGATGAGAAATCCTCTCCCCCAAGCCAACCTATGAACACATAGGCCACCCCAGGGAGAAGGGATGTTGAGCTCAAGCGAAACGTATCCGTTCCACCTAAGCGCAACAAAAAACTCACGCACCACACATTGCGAGAGGAGGGGCATGGGGATGTATGGCAAAAGACAATATAAGGGAAGCCCCAAGGGGGAGACAAACCTGTGCCTAAAGCATTGGCCTGCATTGGCAATACCAATGATCCACACAAACTACACAGTTTTGTAGTGCCGGGTAGAGAATATAACAAGGTGACAAGATATCCCCAGCAATATTCAGAGACCCTAGCCAGCTGCACCGAGGACTGAATGAACAAGGGATGTGGGAGACACATTCAGCAAATAGAAACGGACAAACGCCGAAGGCGACGACCTCGACGCCATGGCGCAAATGTCATCTATTCCAATTCCATGGAAAAGAGCAGAGGAGGCCGCAACACCCAGCGTGGAGTGTGCATGAAGACCCTCCGGAACAGCAAAGCCATATGCTCCGTAAGCCAAGGCGATGCAGTCACAAGCCAGTCGGTGAGACACTGCTTAGAAAGTGGACTACCCAACAATTCGGGAGTCAGTCTGGGAGGACTGTAGGAATGTCAGAATCTCCACAGGGCAACAAGAAGGGTCCGAGGACCTCTGCCCGCACCACGACACATAAACTTTGGCCGTAGATGCTGCCCTAGCACCCTGGATACTGCTGACCACCGCAGCAGTCAGACCCCTACTCAGTAGCCTGTCCCGCTCAGGGGCCAGACCCTGAGAGTCCCTGATAATGATGGAGGGAGCAGAATTGAGCCCACCGCTTGGAACAGTGCATCCTGTCTGAACAGAACTGCCCATGGACGGTCCGCCAGCAACTGGATCATCTCGGGATACTAAATGGCCGCGGGGCAGTCAGGTGCTACTAGGATGACCCAATGTCCCTCCGCCCTGACCTGAGCCAGCAGGCGCGCAATGCACAGTCACCGGGGAAATGCGTAAAGGAGAGTCCGAGGCCAGGGGTGGTGTGCAAATGCCTCACTGTGTGCGTGTCCAAGACCAGGCCCAAATAAGAAACCTGTTGGGCTGGCCTCGGTGTGGTCTTCTTCCAATTCACAGCGAGTCCCAATCGTGTGAGAAGGGACACCACTCGGAAGGTGTGAATCCTGGCCAGCTCCAGGAACGATGCCAAAATCAGGAGATTGTCCAGATAGGATAGTATTCTGATGCCCTCTCGGCGTAGGGGCTCCAGTCCCGCCTCCACACATTTGAAAGAGGTGTGTGGAGCCAGGGCTTAGCCGAACGAAATCCTCGTATATTCGCAGGCCCTGCCCTGAAAGGCAAACCAGAAAAACTTCCTGTGTCTGCGCACTATGGGGACAAGGAAGTAAGCATCCTTGAGGTCTATTCTCAGAAATCAGAAATCTCCCTGCAGGAAGGATTCCAGAAGCGCGTGGTGGTGAGCATAAGGAACGGCTGTCTACGTGCACATTGAGATTGCGCAGATCTAAGATTGGCCACACTCCCCCTGACTTCATGCGAACCAGGAAGTAACGGAAGTAAAAACCATCCTCTCTGAGATCCTCCAGGACCTAGGAGATGCCTCCTTTGCCCAACAGTTCCGTCACCTCTGCCAGGTGAGCAGATGCTATGTCGGGCGATGACATCACCGTTTCCATGATTCAGGAGAAAGGGGGTGGGGCCGAGTGGAACTGAATTAGATAACCCAGTCTGATCATTCGATCGAGCCAGGCTGACATGGTACAGTGATGACGCCACTCCCAATAATGCTCCTAGAGAGGAAGAGCATCCCTCTCTGCCCCTACCGCTGCCGAGCACGACTGAAGAGGGGACACGGCCCAAGACGAGCAGAGAAAGGGAAGGGGAAAATTGGTAGCCGAGTCGAGAGGCAAATCCGGGTCTTCAGGTCGAGAGCACTACGCCCTACCCACTCGGCCACATAGCTGCTGACAAGATACAGCGCTCTCACTGAAAGGAATCTGAATAAGAGAGGAATCCGGCATGTGCATACACGGACGTTGCATCCTAAGAGAGGATGCATTGCCAAGGAGACGCCAGGTAGTCTGAATCAAAAGGAACAGGCAATGCTATGTAGGGGAGAGCTAACGGCGTTACCTGATGTTTGACCCTATCACAGCGAGCGGGTTGGGAATTCACTAATGTTACATCTGTAAGCCTAAGGGAATTCTCAGTTAGCACAGTAGACCGGCGAAAATAAAATAGAACATTTCACTGAAGGCACGTGGACGCTAGCATGGTCCAGCCGGGCTGAAACATGAGAGCGGGCACGCTCAGGGCTGGCAGGCAGAGGGATGGGAGACGTCTCCGAACCTGATAGCTGAGGGAGATGGCGGTTAGGTAGGACAGCTTAGTTATACGTATAACTCCCTGAAAGGGCACACTACCCTGAACATTGTTAGCCTTGCTCTTACTATTTCACTGACGAGGGAAGGGAATAGAGCATGCACAAGCAAAAACTGCCCATACTTTAGTGACGGAGGAAGAAACGGGGGCCGTGAGTGTAACATCGCCACACACAGCCCGCTCCACGCCTAGTCAGAACGGTCTGGGTCTTTTCGATGGCCACAGAGTATCCAGTCTGGGGGCGGGCTGCCTGGGTCGTACTAGAGCAGGAGCTGCGGTAGCCGGAGGAGGTGCCGAGGCAGCAGAGACTTGAAGGCGCTGTCGTCGCTTAGCAGAGGAGCCCCGGCGATGAGCAGAGGGTTGAGGAGCTGAATGGGAAGCGCGGCCAACCAGAGGGAGGTGACAAGAAAGCTCCTTACATCCCTCGTTGGTCTTTTTAAAGGAGGAAATAGCCGCGTGAACAGCATAGCTGAATAAGCCCACCTGGGACAGAGATGCGTTCAGGAGGGGTGAACGATCGGCGTTGCGTAGGGAGGACAAAGATAACCAGAGGTGCCAGTGTTTGACCATGGCAGTAACCAATGTGCGTCCGGCGCAAGCCGTCAGTGCTTTCTTAAGGTGGAGGATAGCCTTAAGGTTTCCCGCTACCTCTTGGACGTAACGTGACAATGGAGTAGGTGAGCTGTCCAAAATATGGGAAGCCACTGACGCGAGGAGAGCAACGTTGTTCGCTGCTGCCAGGGCTTGTGATCCAGGAAAAAAGCTTTGGCCCATAGCTGCCCCGAGTCGTGGGCCTTAGTAGACGGCAATGCGCGCTTCTTCCCCGACCAGTCCCAGGAAGGTAGGAAATGCGCGGACAGCTCGGGCTCTAGAGGAGGGACTGCTGAACTAATAGGAGACTGCCTACCGTTGATTCTGGTGAAGGTAGCGTAGAATTTAAACGAGGCTCTGTCAGAAGCTGGGGATGACCAGGCACCCACAGCGAATGATTTAAAACCCCAGACCTCGGGCACTGGAGAATCCACCGGCTTGACACATTCCGCCCGAAGGCCATGTCGGAGGGTTCCTTAGGCGTAGGCAGAGGAGAAAGGGGCAGCTGAATCCGTAGCGCTGCTCTCTGAATCATACCCACGAACTACACGCGGAGAGGGGGCGGGCGAAGGGAAGCAGCAGAAGTGAGGCCATCTTCTAGATCTCCCCAGAGAGAGGGAAAAGCGCGAGACCTGCCACCCGTGGGTAGGGAGCGGGTCTCCCTGAGTCAGAGGAGTTGTGTCTTGCATTGGAGTGTCTTCCTCAGACCTCTTGTTGTAGTTGCTGCTGGAATCCAACACGGCGGAGACGTCCACTTCCTGTTAGAAAACATTTCCCCTCTCTATACGTGTAGAAAGGGATAAAGCAGCACAGGAGAAGCAAGCTGGGGGGGCGGTGAGACCCTTGCGGGCCGGTCCCAGGCAGGAAACACATGAACGATGAGTATTCTGATCGGTGACAGGTTGGTGTAATGGCATGCGGCAGCAAAAAACGTCTTAATCTTGAGACGTAGGAACTAAAGAATGTCAATGGCAAAAAAAGTAATCAGTAGCAGTCAGCAAGAGATTGTTTAATAAAAAGGTAGGGTGTTCTCTGGGCTAACGGGTCCTACATGGGCAGGCGTGCCCAGATTGGCTGTTGCATCTTGCATAATGGGTTTTCAGTACGGGCTACTGACGCGGCAGGGGTAAACCACTAGACGCTAAAGCCCCTCTAGGGGGCCGAGCGCCACGACATATAACCAATTATTACTATCCCTAATAGATGCCTGTACGTTTAGGCTATGGAAAGATTTCTGATTGACATAGTCTGACTACACAGGTCCGGATGGGGACTGGCATGCACATGGGTACAGTCTAATATTGGGGAAGCCTGAAAAAGAGGATTGCATTAATACAGAGGCTTGTCAATCTGTAGGCTATTTTAAAAATAATGTAACTGTCACATAACTGCAATTGAATAAAATGCCTCCTTGATTCTTTGTGTTTTAAGATGACCAGGGAAAGTGATGAAAATATTCAGGTACTGCTTTAGATCATTTCCCAACATGCAGTTGCCGTCGCAAGATCTTTTGCATCACCAACACTGTACAAGAATGTCGCCCATGCAAAGAAACAGAACTATGCAGTCAGACTGAATAGTGGTCATGGCTTGGCTATTTTAAGTGTGGTTCCAGCAGACAGCATAGGCAAACTTTACTGGGCTTACTGAACCTGTTTCACTCACACAGATACTCATCAGGGATGTTCAGTGGAGAACTATTTCTTGCACCTTCATCCACAGGTTTTTTGAGAAATGGCCATGCCACCATGCAACACGGTGGTCTTTCGATTCACTGCTTATATAGTCTGAATCTCAAATAGTATACTTGCATGGTATGCCAAAAGTTCCCAGATAGACTACTGTTTCTGGGGGATTTTCCAAGTGTGCACCCATGCATGTCTTTTAGGGTAATATAGACCACAACTACTTGTGCAGTGAAAGAGGAGGGGTTTCCACAATTCATCTTTTCACTTGACGAAAAAGTCAGTTATCGTCACTTATATTGATAGTTATTGCATCAATGTCAAATGTTGTGCCCTAAAATTAAATAGCTTTGGCAGTGAAAAGATAGTGTTTAGTGTCGCCAGCAATTGCTACATTCTTATGGCTTTTCCAAGTACCAAGAAATTAGTATTACTGGCTTAAAAGCTTTTAAAACGGCCAGTGGCAAAAGCCATAGTCAGTTTAACTGTAAGATCCGTGCCTCCCGCGAACGCCCCACACTCTCTCCAGCACCACACACGCTCTCAGCCACCTGACCATGCCCACGCAGGCCGATCTCATTCCCCTGAATATTGATTGATTGAACACTTGTCGCTTGTCTCCCTCCTGCCACAGTACTTTAAACAGCCATCCCCAGCAGACAATTGTGAGAGATTGATTTATTGTGGGCTTCGTGTGAACTTCCATAGCGTTACAGTTACCTGGATTCCTACCGACAACCCTTGCTACGGATACTCCTCACCGACTACGTCTTTTTGCCTACGCGCTTCTGGTTCTGTCGCCTGGGTCTGCTACCCTCGCCTGTGTCTGACTCCTGCCTGTCCACGAATACACTTCCGCTTCGCCTGACCTGTACTTCTGCCTCCTGTGCTCAACCTTGCCTGAAGACCACGATTATTGCTCGCTCTCTTGTGTTTCTCTGTTAATAAACTCGGTTCTCTGCACTTAAATTCTCCTCTGTGCCTTGGATTTGTTACATTTACACAATGATTAATTAACACAATGATTAATCTTCTCATTGAACGGCAGGGGATGCTGTGGGTCACTCCACCGTCCCAAAGCACTCACAGTCGGACCAGTCCTCGTGTGGCAGTCCCTCTCAGCTGCACTCAGAGCATAAGATGTACACCCCTCTGTGCCCAGAGACTGCCAGTGAATCCCACTCTGGCTTACATTCAGTGCAGGATGTAAATGTAAAATGTTCTTTGTCTAAAATAAATCCCTGCACAAAAATGAATTACTGCATTTGACACACACGGCCTCAGTCACGTACTCACCCTGTCCACCGTGTATGTCCCTCTCTGTAGCTTACGCTAAACATCTAGCTGGCTAGCTCATCATGTCTCAGTCTAAACTGTACATAAAAAATACAGAATGGAGTGTGAATCAAACCCTGAAGTCAAAGGCTGATTGAAGCCGTTTATGAGGCCAGTTATGCAAATTAGGGGAGGACATGATTCAGAGACTTCTAGCAACTTTTATGACAGCCAATAACTATTTATCGATGCCAGAAGCGCCGGACTAACTGTGCTCAGTAAGTTTATACTTTTCTTATTTCAGGTAAACGGTACCTATAATTCAGCATCTGAAAATAATTTGATGAGAAATGGAAATTGTATTTGCTTATTCTATTTAAAAAACAGTGAATTTATGAATTTGCTCTGACTTTTCGATTAGCTAGCTAGCATTATTCAGTTCAGTGCAGTGGAGACATTAGTTAATGTTAGCCAAATTAAGTATTTTCCGGTAGAGAGAGACAGATTTTTAGCTTTGTAGTTGATTATAAAAATGCCCCATCGAACATATGAACATGGCTATAGTCTCCATACCACCTACCAGTCATATTCACATAAATATTTTTTTCAGGGACTGCTGTGGAGAATACAGCCTCATAGAGTGGGGGGCAAATGAGACCCTATTCACTGGGAAGAGGAATTCTTACAAAACTGGATGGGAGTGAGTAGAGATTATAATTTGGGCAAAAATTACAGGTTAACTTCAATACAAAAAAGTCATCCTAGCCATGATAGTTGTGGTAACGTACATTGTATTAGCAGGTGGGAAATAGGCACCTGCTGCTGCCAGGCAAACTGCATTTTATGTAGAATATTAGTTTTCTCAAGTTTCTATTTCACCAGTTTTTACTCAATAATTGGAATTGTGGAAATGCTTGATATTTATAAATTTCCCTTTATAGTTGCCATCTGACATCCAGTCTAGCCCGAAGGTTGTTGCCAGACACCTCCTGCTCATCTGTGCAATCCTCTGGATTTTCACCTTCTTTGCTTGCTTTGGATGGTCCTCCAACTCCAAGATGTCGTCCATAGAGAGACAAAGATTGTGGAGAATGCTGCAGGCAGCGGGTCAGGTAATAGTGGAAGCAGTTAGTTACATACAGGCGTGCGGGGATAAGCCACTCATCAGGTGGGGCAGGTCAGGGGCATGGGATGTACCCACTGGTTCAGGCGGCAGGGGGTTATGGTGAATGTTACAAACCTCTGGGGGTAGGAGACGTGCAAGCTATGGTAGACAAAATGCCTCCATTGGGAGAAGGGGGTGGTTTGTGGTTGGCGCAATTAGACAAACTTACAGCAGGCCAACGTCTCGCGTTAGGCGACTGGAGAGCGGTCGCGGCGCGATGCATGTCGGTACAGGCATTGGGAGAAATTGAACGGCAGGCCCGGGTGGATGGGGACCCAGGTGAGGTGCCATTGACCAGGAGAGTTGCGGTAATAGGCGAGGCCATGCGAGAACATTTCCCTTTACCTAATTCGGCGTCTGTTCCTAAGTTAACCTGGAAAAAGGACCAACATCCTAGAGAATATTTAGAGACCTGTTAGGAGACCTGGACCAGGCACACGGGCCATCATCCCGGTAAGGTGGGGTTACAGCAGGAATGGTTCCATCGGGCAGTCCTGCAAGATAAAGGAGGCTATATTGGGCAACCCCGACCTCCCTGGGAGTGAGTCCCATGTTTGGGAACATCACGTGGTGCACCATTTACAGCGTGCAAAGGATGAGGTTCAGGAGGAGGATGAGAAAGTTAAAGAGCTCCAGACACAGTTGTTGCGCTTACAGCTGGGGGAAGCTAAGTCTAAGGTGAACGAGAAAAAGGCTCAGGGGAGGGGGCCTGCGGGCAAACAGATGGTGGCTGGTGCTCCCTCCGGCCAGGATGCGCCTGATTTATATCCAGTTCCACCTTGGGCACCTCAACCACCACAGGGTGGGGGAGGATTAGGACGATCATGGGGGCCTTACGGCGGAGGCATTGGAGGTGGCAGAGGATGGGGGAGAGGTAGGGGTGTGTCACAGGGTTACACCCAAACTCATGGGGCGTGTTTTATCTGCGGCCAGCCCGGACATTGGGCAAGAGACTGTCCTCGGTCCCCAGTTTGCGGTCGAGGCCGCGGGGGCTTCCCGAGGGGGGCTTCGAGGGCTCCCAACACACACGCTGTTCCCCCTCCACATGGCCAGTTTCCACAGGTGGACTGGAGCGAGAGCTGGGAACAGGAGGAACAGTTCCCGCAATGACGGTCCCCAGGTAGGGGCCAGGACGGCAAGGGGTTGGCTGATCCTATGCTGTCCCTCCAGGTCGACGATCATCCTTTACCTTTCTTGGTTACACTGGAGCTACGGGTTCGGAGGGAGTAGCTTCTGACGTTTTACTTATGCCCGATCATTTGCAGTGGTACCGTATGGGGGACGAGGCGGCACCACTCCCCACCTCAAGCGGGGAACAAACCAATCAAACACGAGACAGATGAGAGAGCTGGCAGAGGCGTTAGGGCTGCCTGACAGAGTGGCGATCATAAAATGTAAGGGACATGACACAGCTGACAGTTGGGTAGCACGGGGCAATCAGGCAGCCGACCAAGCAGCAAAGACAGCGGCAGGGTATACACAAAAGACGATGCTAGTCAGGGGGAGGAAGAAGATAGCTGGGGAAACCAAATGGAGCAGGAGGAGATTGCGCAACTCCAAAAGGGGTGGTCCCCTCAAGAAAAAACGATACAGCACCAAAGGGGGGGTGACAAAAGTAGGGGGACTGGAGGAGACCGGATGGTCGACCCATCCTAACCCCGGGCATGCACGCAGAGAAATTAGCGGAAGCGCACGGTTTGGGACATGTGGGTGCAGCACAGATGTTGAGAAATTTGTGTCACTGGTGGCATCCGTTTCTGGCAGGTATGATTCGCAATTTTGTAAAAACCTACACAATCTGCACTCACCACAATCTGCAACCCACGGTCAAACCAGAAATGGGTGCCTTCCCACTGATCACAAGACCAGGACAGGAAATAGTGATAGATTACACGGACATGGGAGAGACAGTCAAGGGACACAGGTACATACTGATGTGTGTAGATACGTACACCGGGTGGCCTGAGGCATGGCCAGCCAAAAAGACAGCCAGACGGTGATAAAATGCCTAATTAATCAGTATATTCCGAGGCATGGGTTTCCAGAGAAAATACGCTCAGACAATGGCACGCATTTTAAGAACAGCGACCTACAACAGGTAGAAGCCATGCTAGGCTTTAAACATTTAAAGCATTTGGGACGGTGTATCACCCACACTCTCAAGGTAAGGTGGAGAAGGATGAACCAGAATGTGAAACAAAAATTGCCAAAAATCTGTGCACAGACCAAATTACATTAGATGGATGCTCTACCAGTAGCCCTAATGACAATCAGATGTTCGGTTAATCAGGGGACGGGTTTCACCCCATATGAGTTACTGACGGGAAGACAGTTTCCGGGATCAGGGGCGGGGCCCAGGGTTCCGGAGTGGCAACAGCGTCCATTGGAGCACAGAGTGTATTTCAACGAACTACAAGCTCTCGTTTCAGGTTTGTCTGTCCAGGTGGGGGACAGACAAGCAGTCAACGACTGGGGCAAACTTCCCCAGGCCGAGTGTGTTCTCCTCAAGGTGATCAAACGGAAGTGGTCAGAGCCCAGGTGGACAGGGCCATACCAGGTGGTCGAGAGGACGTCCCATGCGGTCCAACTGAAGGGCAAGGGAGAGACGTAGTACAATGGGAGCCAGTGCGCGCCAGCAGAAGAGCCAGGGCGGTCACTCATGGAAATCGGGGACAACATCACCAGAGCAGTCAGATTCTCAGACTCGGCTGAACCAGTGAACCAGACCCCAGCAGAAGGGGCAGAATAATCCCCTGGTTTGGAAAACCTCAGGGTAGTCCACCCCTGAGGCAGAAGAAAGAAGGACGTCCGGCGGGACGTGGATCGAGACACACCCGAAAGAGGCACTGTGACGTTGAGTTTTAAGGACTCCTGACTTAGAGGGGCTTGGCTATGCGGTTGATCTCCACTGCCATCGATCGGTCAGACGGCAACCTCCCGTCCTCATGCTACCCCTCCTAGAGAACGACGCCGCAGCCATGACACGTGGGCTGATTACTCTAAGGAGTGATTTCTTAGCAGAGGTCAAAAGGGGGAATTGTGATACATTATAAGAATGCTAGACTGTGGTGTGGCAATATGCTAATTGTGCTGGGTAGTTGGGGAACATTCATAGACCGCTTCGCATAGCAGAGTAAAAAGCTAGATACCATGTAAGGGGAGAGAAGGCTGTAGCTGTAGGATGAATGGCTAAGTGGAGAACGGGGAAACTAGAAGACGGCAGTTACTGATAAGATACGGGTTGACCAACATACACCGCACCCATATGTGTCTTGCATTGCCCCCTGACCCAGAAAAGCAGAACAAGCTGAAAAAGGACAGAAAACAAGGGTGGGGGGCTTATGCTATAAAAACCAAGTGTGCTGTTAGTGTGTCAGACTCTGTTGGACTGGGTGCCACGTTGTCTCCAGATATATCTGTACGTAAAAAGCAATAAAGATAATTGCTGTTAATACGTGTTTGTCTCCTAGTGATCTCTTCTCATCAACCAACTCGTGGAAGTGTTTTTATTCTCACTTCAACAGTTTGCATGCCAAAGCTCAATCATCACAGCGAAAATGGCTTTGTTGTAATATCTACAGGGAGTATGGAGCTTGCGTACAAGTTCAATTGATTAGTAGTAGTGAGCGAGCCAGTGAAAATGCGGACTACAATCCAATGCTTCAGTTCCATGCACGAGCGCATGATGATAATTACTTTACGGGAACCGCCTGCCTGGCGACCGTAGCGCTTGAACCACTGAGTACAGACCGATTTTATAAAACATAATCAACAGAAAAGACACTGTCAAAATGTTGAACTGTAAAAAAATTGCAGTAGCATTTTCATACAAACTACGGCCTCATTGCTTTCTACAATACGTGGAAGAGAAGACCTATGGAGAGACTCCGGTTTTATCTTCGTGGATTGCAATTATCTAAGCGTAGTTCTTATTACATAGTTTTCAACATATTGGCTGAAAGCATACATGTAAATTGAAATCGTTTAAAAACTGGCAGAATAAATAATGGGTCCGATGATGAAACGATAGCCGATAACAATACAGACATCGTAAACACAAGGAAGGTCTTGGTTAAATCCCACCCCACATACACACACAATGCCTTCCAGCCCTCGCCACGATCTGCGCGCTTCACATAGAAAACTAGCAGTTTTGTGTTCATTGCGCCAATTAAACGTTTTTAAGATTTAGGCAGAAGCAAACAGAACAAAATAACAATTTTTGGTCATGATATTTATACAGTTTCACAAATGGTTATTCATCTGTATATGTGACCACTGGAAAGAGTATATGTGTTTGCTAAATATGGAAGGTAAAGTACATTTTCTAGGTAAGTGTATCCTCACTGTGTCCATTTTAATGAGCAAAGTATTTCGGGTATGGGTAACATAACAGTTGGAATGTTGGGAGCTTTTTGATTTCTTAGATATATTTCATGCTCTGTTCTGTTTTACTGAAACTAGGTATTCACCAATGCTTTCTGTAAAAATCTCTTGCTTCTACTATGAGTTGTTTTGTGTTTAGACTTTGAATGTTGAACAGGTCATTTGCTAAGTAGCAGGTAGAATTTCCTGAACAATATATCCAACTATATCCTTTACACAACTATAATGAAGTTTTTGTTGAACAATGGATTGTGAAAACATGGCTGAATTCAATGCTTCTAAATGGGAAATTGTATTTTGAAGTGACAAGATGGATTCACTTGGGTTTCATCAGCTCAATGTAATCTCTTATGGCATTTTTGAAATTCTGATTTAGAAAACTCTAAATGGGTAATGCTTCATCCACTGTATGGCTGGAGTAGTATTTATTCTGTGGAATCACAGGAATATCAGATTCAGAATCATTTAATTGTTCATCATTACAATTGGTTTGTGTCTGAAACTCGTTCTCTACTTCATAGACATGAATACCCCTGTTGTACTAATGCTAACCGTTAGTTACTGGGAATTTAACTCAGGTTATATGAGTGAAGCGGAGCCCCCTTGAAGGTTTTGCTCATAGTGGTTAACCCTGCTGCACCAGCAGCTGTCATTGAAAATAAATTATGCACATTGCTCAGCCAGTCGGGGCACACCTGTCCCTATAAATACTGAGCGAACCCTGCACTCACCCTCCCGATAATTTCTTAAGCCGGCTAAGGCAGAGCATGAAGTCTATGGAGGTCCGCTCCTCGAATACAACTGGAGTTACATTCCCGGTAACTATCGTTATATGTCGTGGAGCTACACCCCTAGAGGGCTCAGCTCCTAGTGCGGTCGAGCCTCGAGAGAGGCGGTTCCCTAGCCCTAAAACACACAACACTCATGTACTGTCACTTGGCACAGCCAGAAGAGGACTGGTCACCCCTCAGAGCCTGGTTCCTCTCTAGGTTTCTTCCTAAATTTCGGCCTTCTTAGTGAGTTTTTCCTAGCCACTGAAGTTCAACACTACTGTTGCATGCTCCTTGGGGTTTAAGGCGTTTTGTAAAAGGTGTTTTGTAAAAGCACTTTGTGACAACGTCTGATGTAAAAAGGGCTTTATAAAATACATTTCATTGATTGATTGATTGAAAAATGGAATTAGATTAATGAAACCTGTGTAAACAGTAGACATCCCCCACAACCTACAGAGGGTGTGAATGCTAACGTGACTGTAAGAGGATGACCTTAGAGACAAACAAAACAAAACCCCCTGTTAGAAATCAGCCATGTCGTATAGTGGTAATAATAATAACTCGCATACTCGGTTGTCAAGGGAGAGAGCATTCAATGTTTATTGCAGCATATTGATAGTCTAGTAGCACATGATGTTACAGGCTCAAACTCTTCCCTACTCTCCTCCGTATCTCTCTTAACTCTCTCTACTGTAATGTGCGGTACAAGCTGTTAAATACCTTGAGGGGCGTGTTAACCTAGCAAAGCCAAGACACTAACACCCACACCAAATGGTCTATGTAAACATTCCTTTGATTACCAGAGTGCATCCTACAAGGAGAAACTAAACGAAGGGTTTCCCTGTTTATCTCAATATCTAGGCACATTCACTTCTAATGAAATGTACATTCGTATTGTAGTTGTTAATGCTCAGATCCCACACCCCAAAGGAGAATCAAACCCGGGTCATAGAATTAATAGACGGGAACAGTCCAGCTAGACCACCTGGGCTAAAATAGAAACATGCGCCAATGAAAAGGGTGCCGGAAGCAATAAAAACAGAGAAAAATTATGAACTCCCCAAGTGGGATGTGAACGCAGGTCACAGAATCAAGAGTCAGAGGTAATCCCATTAGACCATCTGTGCTACAAATATACCAACGGCCCTCATACAAAAAAGGTGCAGATGGCGAAGATACCACATTACAATAGAGTAACTCACGATTGCAGGGACTCTTGTAGCAATAATTCACCTATTCCTGGCAGCGGCACTGAGAACCGAGTCAACCAGGGATGTAGAGGAAACATTCAATAAATAAAAATGAATAAAAGCCAACAGCCTCTAACACGATGTCGTTGCACATATATCATCAACTCTGACACCTTGAAAAAGGGCAGATGAGGTGGCGATCCCACGAGTAGAGTCGGCCCGAAGACCTTCCGGAACCACAGATCCAGTGGAATCATAGGCTAAAGTAATACTGTTGCAAAGCCAGTGAGACTGATGCTGCTTTGAAAGCAGCCAGCTGAGTTGGGAAGCAGCTTCGCACAAAAAACAGCTGCGGAGATAACCTGAGACTGCTAGTACGTTCCACGTGATGTGTCAGTGCGCGAACAGGGCACAGACGATGCAACCTCTCCGGCATCTTCATCACAGTCATGGGAAGGGGGAAGAAAGGCCTGAAGTTCGATCACCCGAGACTGATGGGAACTCAATAAATGTAGGCATGTATGACGGATTCAGTCCTAACGTGGCACTGCTCAAATCTCTATTAATGAACAGCCAGCCAGGGCACACAGAGAGCCCACGCAGATCACTCATGCTTGGAAGAGCACAGGGCGAGGAGTAATAGGCGAGAAGTCTTAATGTGCTTTGATCATAGAGTTCAATGGGCGGCCCAAAAAGTGCTCTGAGCACTTAGGGCAGATACCATTGTGGAGTGCCAATCCTGACCACATGACAAGCAGAAATCGCCAAGGTATATCCCTTGATATTGGAGGACAATCTCTGCATATCGAAAATATATTGTAAATAAAAAAGAATCTCCTTCACAGGGCAGCACAGAGGGTCCAGAGGTGCTCTGTCACACCAAGTCACAAATATGTCCCATCATACAGAATGCAGTTTGGAGGTAGAAGCAGCCCTAGCAACCTCTCTGCACTACCGGATTAGAAAGTCCCCTTTAAATCTGCCTGTCCCGTTCAGGGGCCAGACCACAAGCCAGTATAGTTACAATGTTCGAGGCCACCTGTTTGAGTGAAGCCCTCTCAATCATTCTGTTAAATTCCACTCGAAGAGGGAGAGGCCAAGCAAGAGGAACTGCGGAGGGAAGCTTGTCAGTGGGGGAGGAAGTGCGGCAGCCTGGGTCAAAGGTGTGAAGCCCTTAGAAGGGCCCTCCTCCCCTTCCCCGATGTCTTCATCAGAGGCTGTCATCTGAGGAAGAACTGAGGATGCTGTCAATGTTCACCTCCTCCTTAAAGAAGCTAGCTGTCTCAGCACGTACTGAGAGGCAGTACGGCGCAGCAGGGGCACGCTGGAGTGTCAGTGAGACCATCTACATGCAGGGGACCAAAGCAAGACACATATGATGTATGTGTCCTCGTCCGTAACCAGCGCGGCGGCACAACGGCAAGCGCTGGCAAAAACCTATTCTTGAGACGCAGGTAGTAAAGAAGTACTGGGGGTGAAAAAATTGTCAAGTAGTGCAATATTATCCAGAGACATTCAGACAGTGCTGAAGAAAAAGGGAGACTGCGTGTATGGTATGCTCAATACTTATAGGGGCAGGGTGCCCCGATTGGCTGGGCTATGTGCATAATACATTTTCAGTGATGGCCGCTGACGCGGCTAGGTAAACCATTAGGAGCTAAGCCCTCTAGGGGCCGGAGCTCTATGATATATAGACCCATTTAGACTGGACGTCACGGTTACCTCACCAAAGTTTGGTGGTGGCAAAAAACTGCAGGAACAAGAGCAGTGATATACTGTAATATACCACCAGTTTGTCTCTGCCCTTAAGATACACCATCACTGTTTACCCAAAAAGGGTCTATAACCCTTCCCTATTCCTGCCTACAGAAAAGTGTACGTAATCAGCCCATTATTAAAAGTCAATATCAATATCCAGCACTGACTAGAAATGCCCCCTGTAGATTTTTTTCCAGATTGACATATCACAGAGCTCAATCTGTACATCTCCGCATTGTTGCCAACAACTGGGATTTTAATTGTAGGAGAGGAAAAACTGAGTTTCTTTTAACTGTAAAGGTGTTGGCACGAAGAACACAAAAATATCTAGTGTGGTGTTCCAAACGGTTTGTCTAATCAATACTCCATCACATTGATTGTATACCCCTGTATATTCCTGGTTCCCCTCATTGGTGATTAGGGTTCTGAACAAAAAATCAAGCGATTATCTGTCTGTATTTAACGGAAAATGTGAGATGAAGTAATGCTCACTGTGTCAAATGCTGTTTTTGCACATTTCACATCTATCAGTATGCATAGTACTGACCATTGTTTTGATACCCAACTATTGTAACCAGGGGAGTAATTGATAAATAAAATCTATAGGGTCATTATGCTGACCTAATTTCGATGATGGAATGGTGTGGTTTATCAAAACTTAAATAATGCCTAACACAAACTAATACACAATGCCTAAATGTGTGTCCAGGCCTCTGAACTGCAGACAACAAGAGAGCAGCAAAGTTGTCTTTAATATCGAACAAGTACAGTTAGGCTGAGTTGAACCAACAGTTTGAAGCTCTGTTTTTAAATCTACATACAGTTCTTTAAAGATCATTCATAAAACCCTGCTGAGAATTTAACATTTTGGCAAAATTTGTCTAATTACACAGTGCATTAGTGCATGATAATTGTTCACCCCTTTCTGTCACAGTCCCGGCCTGCTGGGGCTGTTCTGTTCCATGTTTTCTGTTTGTCTGTGATCAGTCATGTCCTTGTTTCAGTTGATCAGTGTATTTCGTTCACCTGTGTTTTGCCCCACCTGTTTCTGTTCTCTTCGTTAGTCTGTGTATTTAGTTCAGTCAGTTTCTCCCTGCCTTTGTAGGGTCGTTGTCATTGTCGCCTGTCGCCTGTCGCCTGTCGCCTGTCGCCTGTCGCCTGTCGCCTGTCGCCTGTCGCCTGTCGCCTGTCGCCTGTCGCCTGTCGCCTGTCGCCTGTCGCCTGTCGCCTGTCGCCTGTCGCCTGTCGCCTGTCGCCTGTCGCCTGTCGCCTGTCGCCTGTCGCCTGTCGCCTGTCGCCTGTCGCCTGTCGCCTGT